>WOGR01000784.1:0-22926 GCA_015342045.1 Leptinotarsa lineolata
AAAAAAATGTTATTGTATTCGAAGTGTACTATGACGATGTAATAATAAATATTCGATAAAACGTTTCGTGTCAACATGGCTACCATCAATTTTTGTTTAATACGGACCTGTCTTTTTTATTACAGATATTGATAAAGCGATAAATTCACAATCCAAGGGTATATCACATTTGATATTTTTCTAGCGTTTGATTTGAAATAACTACCATCATCAGTGACAACGGTCCTGTCGTTACTTCTTTTGGAAATTTTGTAAATAGATATATAGATATAGATAATTGATAGTGAACTTTATTCATGAAGGTAGTCGTCCTGTTCTTTTGTAGATATATATTCCTTCTTCAAAGGTATTACTATCTTCTCCCTACAAAGTATTTTCTAGCATTTTCCGTGAGCGGTAACAACTTTGAAATAATATTTCTGTGGGGATGTTATTAAAACAGAAGGACTGAAATCGGGATATAAGGTACAGGACTAAGTATAAAGGGTTAGAGAAATAGAATGGATCTTGGCATGCAAACGTTTTTTAATGTTTCGTATACACGCATGTTTTTAAGTTTTCCTTAATCACTGTATCTCATATTTATGTTGCCGTTTCAATTGTTTTATAAAATTTGGACGCTGTAAGTAATTGGTTTTTCACGTGCGGTTGGGGAATTGTTTCATGAAATAAATTGAAATATGAATGTGTCAGGGTTTTCGTAGTAACCGGTACCTTTTTTTTGTTTGTGACTAGCACTTGGGATGAAATTGTTGCAACTTCCAATATAATAATGATGTATATTTCATTTCATTTAATGTGGAATTTATTAAAGATAATATTTGACGACAAACCTAAGGTTAAAAAAAAATTGTGCACATTGAAGTCAATAAGAAATATTTACCAGAGAAAAGAAGTCTTTTATAGGAATATATTATTATTCTACGGTGTTTTTAAGTAAGTGAAGTAATGTCATTCTAGATATTTAAATTACAAAAAAAACTTTTTATTCATGTCAAAAATTTGTCATATAAAATTTTATGGAGCTGCAGGAAAACCGGAATAACCCGCAGCACCACATAATCTGAAAATCTGGATCGGCCAATGTCCTCTCTTTCATGGAGCAAAATATAGGGTGTCTCCAGAGGCTTCAATAAATTCAAGATATCACCAGAAAATTTAGTGACACCACTATCGTCAAACTTAAACCAGTCCGTTTCATCTTTGACCAAAGCGTAATAATGACCAGATTCAACGCCAGAACCACAGTGAACAATGACTGCATGAAGATTAGTGGTCTGCTAGATTGAACTGTTCATCTATTTCGAACCTTTGTTAGAGTTTGGTGCTTCTATCAGGGGTTGAGTAATGTTTGAAGATCATTAGTGTTATTATTAGATTGACTGGTGCTTCAGCTATACTTGTTATCTTATAATGGTCACTTAGTTTGGCGCATATTTGGTAATAGAGTTGATCATTCTATTTTCAGATGATTCAACAACAAGCTTTGCACGGACTGGTTATCAGTCATATTAGAAAACGCTAGTTGAAATTCCAATAAATCATATACGTTTTTGCTAACTCTTGAACATGTACTACAAAGTAAACTAGTGAAGATTTTTCCAGCAAAAGATCTACAAACACAAGATGAGATAGACTGTACGGAATCATTGAATCCAGAGTGGTCACGAGTATTGATTCTGCTCTTTTCCTGTTCACCAAGAGCATTCAACAAGAACCTCAAGAATTCGGAACAATCCTCATATACTGTTCCCAAATTTTTATGTTGCCATTTAATAAATGATAGCTGAAACTAATATCGCCTATGATATTAAATCATTATACTTACTCGTACAATCATAGAATAAATATGGATTGACTCGGCGTTTATTGTGAAATGTCTCAGATTTATTTATTGAAACGGCTTCGTTTATTCAGAATCTGATATTGTTTTTGAACAATCTCATCACATCTTGTACTCTCCTTTTTACTTTGATGAAAAAGAAATCGAACACTACTTACAAGACTCCAAACTGTAAATTCCTCGACTGTATAATTTAAAGAATCTCCAACGGGAAAATTTCATTTTTCCATCCAGAATCAGAAGGGCAAAAAGAAAGGGGTGCGAAAGTATTTGCAAAGTGCGGTATCAGGTGCAACTTTAATCGAAAAATCTCTGTCTTAATCCTCAATTATTTCTTAAATATTCAAAAGGCGGTTGGAGTTCTTTCAATAGAAAATCCTTCCATGAGCGTAGAAGATTAACAAGACTGCCTGGAAGCAATTTAAAAAAGTGCTCATCAGATTTTGTTCGAACTCTCAAATTGAAAGTGAGATCCATACGGTTAAACGTAAATACTTGAGATGTTAAAAAAAAGCTCTTTGCTGTCTACTTCTTCATCTTTATACAAAAAATTGTGGGAAACTTCCTAAGATAGAAAGAAAGCAATCGAGCAATTGCAGAAATCAATTTATATGTAGATATGTGGATCTAGCGTAGAAGTTACTTTCAGATACAAATTGTAAGAAAAAGCCCTCCTGAAACAAATACTTTCACATGTACTTAAAAATTACACGAAAGAAAAAGTACTTTCGAAACAACTATATTTTCGTATGAACATTGAATTATCATCTTATTGCCATTCATATTGTAAAGTTATCCAGAAAGGTCGTGATGAGGTGAAATGACAAGTGTCTTATTCCGAAACTTGGAAGTCTGCCATTAGGGATAAAAGTGTGCCATGTTCATATAAAAGTAGTTGTTTCGAAAGTACTTTTCCTTCCGCGTTATTCGGTGTTCATGTGAAAGTAGTTATTTCGGAAGGTTTCTTCTTTCCGTTTGTACCTGAAAGTAACTATGCATGATTTACATACCTTTGTTTATTTTGAATTGAATCGTTTTCTTCCTTCCTTAGGTAGTTTCCCACAATTTTTTGTATAAAGATAAAGAACTATCTGTCATAGACTGACAGATAGTTCTAAAGAGAACAGTCAGGGGAAGTAAGAGATCAATTTCGACCAACAGTCCAAGCTTTCAGTGGAGTTACATACGGTTTATGTCAAAAGGTATTACGTAAATTGCCCTCGTTCTTTAAATTTCCATATTACCTCTGAATGAGGAATACAATTTGTAATTATCCACACTGCAATTCTCAAGTTTAATTTGGTCTCTTTAGTTTCTTAGAAACTTGTCAGTTGGTTTTCGTCCATAATAACACATAATGCTCAGGTACGTAGTTCAATCCAACGGCAGCCTATTTGATAGTAAAAGTGATGACATCTTTCCCTACGAAGACGCCATCTATGGAGTTGCACGGCAACTGGCATCTAGCAATAATTTATTTATATTCAGAGTATTTTTTGGATCGTTAAGATTTATGAAGAAGTGTATTTCAATTCTGTTATCTTTCATGGCAGAATGCAACTTCAGTTTTCTTAAATTATCATCCTACTTTAAAATAACTTATTTCGTTGTCTGAAGTCAATGATATTATTCAAAGCATTTAGCAATTCACCAGAAAATATATGAAGTGAATGTTTTTAGTTGGGAAGTATGATGACTGTAAATAAAAAATAATAATTGATTCACTAATACTTCAGTCGACTCTGTCTGTTCTGGATGATGAAAAAATATCAGACAACACACAAGATTGTTAACTGGACTGGTGGATACCAAATCTTTCTAAGAGTTGAATATTTCTATAATTTCACGGTAAACGGTAAGAGAAGATAATAATTAACAACCAAAATGCACGCCTATGAGCCCTTCTTTCACATAATGGTGATTATTTTCACTGAAAACCAACAATATTTATTAAAGAATTCTGATTAGATTTAGAGATACGATAAGAAATGTGTAGACAATTTTATGGGGCTTCGTTTCACTGCTTGAAATTATTTTATTAATGGCTGAACACAACTAGTCTAAACCCATTTATTAGCAGGGTATGTTAATATAACATCACTTATTCAACGAATGAAGCTGTTAATTATCCAATTACACTTATACGGGGTGATAAACTGATAAGATACATTTTACTGGTTTTAGCGGTTTTACCCACTAGTTTTAGTGGTAATGAAATGAAAACTTCAGTTATAACATTCTAGCAAAATGGAATATTCCAAATAAATTGAATTTTTTAATTATATGATTTCGATTACAATATGACACCCTTAGGACATTCATCATCTTCGTGAAGTACTTTGATTCCCTGTATTGATTCGATTGAAAGGCATGCTGATTTGCATTGTTGAATTGTTTTAAAACTTTGACATATGATATGTGAGACATTCAATCAAATTATAAAATAATAACAAAACCTGGAACATAAAAATCAATTAAAAATAATTGAAAGATATATACATTTGCATGCTGTGTTTGAATAAATATAACTGTAATGATAATATAATAATGGTTTGGAAAATGTACAGTATTAGGAAAATCACAGTTTTAGTTTTTCACGTAAACGCATACTTTCTGGGAAAAAATGACGTGAGTTTCATGAGAATAGTTTCGAAATAATAACAAAAATCTGTAAGAACTATATGTTCAATTACATGAATATTTTTTTATGAAATATAGTTTGGCAGCAACTGACACTTTGCTGGATTGATAGTTGATATAAGGGGAAAAAAGATGGGAAAACCTTACAAAATTTCGAGAAAAATTAACATTGGAAAAGTTCCTCAAGGTTTTCATTTGGGGCCTTTTCAATGCCAAGTACCTTTTGTTTTATCTTCGTTATATATTATCTAAACTTAGTAGAGAAATCATATTCATTTTGTACATTCTCCAATAGAACTGAACCCAAAAACCAAATCGTAAATGATCGAAAAACCAAAAAGAGAACTTCGTGTACATACATGGCTTACTTTCGATGTATGTGTCCTGAGGCTGGATTCGGTGGCGAAACCTTTGCCGCAGATGTTACAGTGAAATGGCCGATTTTTTGCCCTCTCTACTTGAGCGTCATGGTTTCGAAGGTGTTGTTGGAGATTCGAAAGCTGTATAAAAGCTCGACCGCAGTCCGGAAGGTGGCATTTGTAGGGACGTTCTCCTGAAAAAAAAAAACAATAATGAAAGAATTCCAAATTTTTACAATTAAAAACAGTAAATAATCTTGTTTACTGAAGTAGAAGAAAAAAACTGCGGCGTAGCGCAGCGCAGCTATATAAAGCGTTGTATATTTGAAACTATTATCGTTCAAGAATTTAAATCGTAGGAAATTTCAAATTAAAAAATTGAAAATCAATAGTGAAAATATGTTATTCCGTACAAAAATTTCATCATTCAACACAATAAATATAAATATAACGTTCGGAAAAAATTAACTCTAATAAGTAATTTTTATTCCACATCTGAATCATCGGAATGGAAAATTTCGTTATTGCCTTCACTACATTCGCCATCCCGGCGAATGCAGTGAAAATAGAGATATTTGCTTCTTGAATAAACGTCTACTAAAGCAGGCGTGTTGTCAGGATTTTCTACTGTGGGTAAAATAAAATGGATGACTGGTCTGCAAAAATCTGTTCTCTGATCTGTTCATTATAGGGAAATTCATCGTCTAAAACACTCAAAATACTGCTAACCTTAAACAATAAATATAATCTCTTTCACAGTCAGTTGTATCGATATGCTGTTTATTGTTACCATTTGTTAAAAACACTAGCGCCTTAGTCGGTAAGAAATTTTCCCTGTCAAGAAGAAAAAACTGATGAAAATACCTAATTTGGAAAATGTAACCTCATTAACCTCATGTAACCAAATTATTTCTCTCAAAATAAAAATAAAACATTATTTTTCACACATTCAGTTGGAACAATGAATGCATACACATGTGTTAATTTGTACGTTTGATATAACTCGACAAACTGAGTGAAACAAAACGATGTAGATACTGCTCCTACAACTTAATGGTTTAATGAAAATTTACTTGAATTTTTTGATATTAACCAACAGTGAAAACACAATGTCAGGATTTTGTACCAATTTCATAAAATTCGTCAGCACTTGCTTTTACGGAATAATTGAAATATATTTCATATTCCGATTTCTGGCTCATATATTCCAGTATGTGAAACATTGGACAGAGCCATTATAAAATTTAAGGGTAAAATTTAAGATTACGAAATTAAATTTACTCACTGTGAAATTCTTACTGTTCATTAGTTGGGAAAACAATTATTTGTGTAGTATAAAAAAGTGAAACCGTATTAGAAACTTGTCAATAAACGAAATGTAAATATGTTCACGGACTCAAAATCTAAGAAATTACCGACGATTTACGTTTGTATAAATATCTCTCTTCGTTGCACTGAGTGTAAGCTATCATTCAAAAGATAGCTTTCGTTATTTCAACACAAACGTTAACCACTTGTCTTCCTTATCCACTTGTAGAAGAAATAGATGTTATATATCGTATTTTAATGCTGACGTATGTGTATTCTTTCGTCGTCACAACTAGATTGAGCGATTTTAGTACTGTTTCTTCATTGATCTCATCAGTTAAAGCCTCAACTTGTTTCCCTAATAGGTTTAGACGACCAGTGAAACTTATATCCAACCTCAAATTTTCGATGAAAAATAAAATATCTAATTATTATTTAATGATAGAAGCTGTGTTCTGACCACTGCTTGCGCTACCTTCTAATTTACAGATAAAACATAAATTTCGACCCACTGAAGTTACACAATTTCTTAATTGGGTCTCAATAATGTACAAATGTGCATTAACAAACAGAATCGATTCGATACGAAATATAGAAAATATAATTGGTAATTGTGCAATTTTTCACGTCTGCACCTCCTTGAAACCATTATTTTGAATTGAAAAAATCAAATAAAAAAACTAAGTTTATTATTTTTCACGCACGAAGAACAAAATATCAAAAAGTAATGAATTAACATACTCTATTATTGATTTTCGATAAATTCGTAATATGCACTTGATTTATTCAACAAAGTGGACGTTAATGATTTTGTTTGACAACAACAATTAAATTAATCGATATGTAAATTGTATAAACCCAAAATTTATATGGGAGGTCTTATCACAAAAAAAATCTGTTGAATTATTATATCCTAATATGTCTCAAAAAGTTTGATTTAATGTTTATTGTGATGTAAGGCTAGCACGTTTGACACTTTTCTTGCAAATTGTTCTATTTTAATTTGAAAGAAATATTCTCAAAGAACTTTTCCCGAAACTGGTTTTCTATTAATTAAATAAATTCATACCCCACCTCAATTTTTTAAGTCTTTTCCGATTCCCTACAGAAATTAAAGTTAACATTTTCGAAATCCTTCGATATCCATGATTTATATTTACTACATAATTTTATTGCTGATTTGGGATAATTTATCAACTCATTGAATTACTAGATAATCCATCACCTTATCGAAATATTGTAATAAACCTGCAAATATAGCAAAGATCCAGAAATTCAAAGCTGTTAAACTGTTTTAGAAAAAGTTTTATTGAAGATCACTATTTTCAATGATTTCAGAAAGATTCAGTAAGATTCTTCCGGTTCCTTCAACAGCAGGGTTGAAGGAACCGGAAGAATCTGCAAAAAAATTTACAGAAACTTGCATGAAAGTGCATTTGCATACCCTACTGTTTGGGAGCAGTGGGAAAAGTGAATATTTTGAATTTCTCTTCGAAATATTAATTTTTGTAGAACAGTTCTAAAATAGAAGTATCGAGAAATGTATTATTGGTTCAATCATCAGATGAGATTGATGCAGAGAGAGAAGGAATCTAAGAATCAACAAACCCAAAGATAGTAAATTATCTAAATGGACAATTCGTTCAGGTCAGTCTCAACTCACCTACACAGTAGGATTATTGACTTACACCCATCAGAAAACAACTATTCCCCTGGCTAATACCACGAAGGGCGTTGTGTGGTGAGTTGAGACTGGACTGAACGAATTGTTCATTTAGTTTAACGCCAGTTTTCAAGTATGCCCACGTACTATAAGATTGAAACTGAAGATATTATTTCGATTGGCGTTCTGCTAAATCGGTCAAGTTACATAAAAAGACTATTGTATTGTTTTGTTGAGATGGTTCTTAAACTTATCCAAAATATATTTCATATGATTTGTATTATACGAAGAAAATTTTTTATGATATGGAAATTTCGCCTTATTTGGCGAGCATTTGCAACTCTCAGATAATGATTTGGTTGCGACTACTACTAAGTATCTGATCTGTTGCTTGGGGCAATAACTGTGATGGACGATGATTCGCATTTATTTTAAGCCATAAAAATATTGGAGTACTGAGTAAGTATTCATAAATACCTCCACGGTATTTTCTAACTGTTTCATTTTAATGAGGAACATTTTTTTCTCTTGAAACAAATTACTAGACAGTTCGACATACGGCATATGGTGAATGGGAATAATTATATCTTCTTGAAGTACACCTTTCTTGTATTCGTAGCGTACATACATCACGGGCACCCACCCACAACGTACGCATCATTTTGACCCCATAAACACATTGTTTTTAGTAAACATCCACCTGCCCCATCGGCCTGAATAATTCTTCGTCTTCTTCTCTTGATCCGAATAGAAATTTTACGCGATAACTCTTTGAGCAGGTGCCCTCTCTGATGGCATTATCAGATACGATTATAGCCCACATGGCGTTTATTGGCCACAGATTTTTATGGTCTATAATTTTTCTTGTCCAACAGATTTGTTATGCCAATTTTATCAGATGTTTTATGAATCGGCAATAATGTTGAAAATGAATATTAAGTACCAAGATTATCTATTTTGATATTCAGATATGAATAAATAACAACCAAATAGATAACTGAACTGTAATAAAGTTTTTTGCCTTCCTTAGGGGTGCAATTTGTAATATACACTTTGTGTAACGAATCATTACACCTGTGTCATCAATACCTGACGCTATAAATCCAATACTTTTGTTCAACAAGTAAAAAACGAATAATTTCCTAGATTTTGAGACCATTTGATGACATGGGATGAAAAGTCCTGGGGCTCAGAAAGAAAACGCGTTTTCTTTTGTTCGAAATTGGCTTTATTCATCAAAGTAATCTTCATCGAGAGCCACACAATCATTCCAGCGCCGTTCTATCATTTTAATACCACTTTTGTAGAACGATTTATCGTTTGCCTCAAAATAGGCTTCAGTTTCAGCAATAACCTCTCCATTCGAGCAAAATTTCTTACCAGTGAGCATATTTTTGAGGTCTGCAAACAGCCAGTAGTCGCAAGGATACAAATCTGGCGAATACGGTGGATGTGGGAGCAATTCGAAGCACAATTCATGTAGTTTTGTCACTGTTTTGATTGAATTGTGATACGGTGCATTGTGCGCATATCCCAAAATACCGAGGCCATAACCGAGGCCGATTGTTGTGCTTTCGGGTGCTTTGGACGAGGTTCACTAATTGCTCTCCACTCAGAGGACGATCGTTTTGATTCCGAAGTGAAGTGATGGATACATTGTCACATATCGATGCAATAATTCCGGTTTGTTGAGTTTAAACATGGCCAAAAACTGCTCAGAGTCATCAAGTGAGCTCGTGCGGAACCCACTTTGAACACAGCTTTTTCATAGTCAAATGCTCATGCAATATAAAGCAAACACGTTCTTTAGATATCTTCACAATGTCAGCTAACTGCACACTTTTCAGGCCATTGCTTTGTCTGAACGGTATTTTTTCCTATCAAGAAGTAACGTCACTTATAGCCCAATAACTCACAAACTTTTTATTGTTATTTATTGTTGAGTTTCTAGAATTCAAATATTTCATACTCAACATATAAATTACGGGCATTTCACATTTCATGGTAAGCAAATTTTTTATAGTAATAACACATTTCCATCCATAATTGGCTTTGTCTGCATACTGCAATATTCAATTTGTCAGATCTGAGAGTTTGAATAGGGATTATAAAAAATAATGTATATACAGGGTAATTAAATATGAATTTTCAGTTATAAATTTTACCTGAAAATGAAATAATTGATGAAAAAATGATATTGCTTTACGTAGCATTCTTCAGGTGGATGATATATCGGAAAATTACTATTTCTGTTTTCAAAATAAAAAAAAACGTGTGCGTCTTGGAACGCCCGACAGAAGTGGTAACTTGAACTAATCTAAGTTGAATTATCAATATTGAAATTGTTCAACTTGAGAAAAGCTTAGGTTATTACTCAAGTTTTATGTATATTAATATGATAATGTAGGGAAAGTTATTTAATAATAAAATATTCTATTAATTTTTTGTGTACGTACATATTTTATAGCTACCAGTTGTTGGATTGAATAATGAAACTACATGCACAAAATTAGTATCATAATTTTCAAACTACGTTTCACTTACGTGCTTGCTGGTTAGATCCTTATAATACTGTCAACAGTACATGTCTAACACACACTAGACACTAATTCTCTGTCCGATGAGAAAGGAGGAGCCTGTCTTCCGCTGACATATGCGTGAGAGAAAGGGAAGCCAGACAAACTGGCTCCGTTACGCGTTAGATAACAAAGCGGTTAACCCTCCCATAAGAAATTATCACTTCAAAAATTGACTTGTGAACAACATCTCGATTGGAAACAGCTATATTTTTCGACACACATTAAAATAATGAAATGTCCAGTTCTCATATTCGACATACAGGATGTTTTTTGAGAATTCAGTTTGAGTTCATATTTCAGATTGTGGAAGGTGAAACATTTTATCATCTCAACAAATTAAGTTGTCAGAACCTCTACTACTCAGAAGTTGAATTTGAAGTGACATTCAAATTTCGTCACAGATTGATGATTGAGCAGGAGACTACATTAGCTTTTCGAAAAAAAGCCTTTGGTTTTCTACTTTTCTATTATTGAACAAAAAATGTGGAAAACTTCCGAAGAAAGGCAGAAAAACAATAACTACAATAAAAACGCTTTATGAAAATGTGTAGAGAATACACAGAATTTTTTTCGAAACAATAACTTTCACATGAATATTGGAAACGTTTTCACGAAAATAACTTTTTTCCATTCAGTTAGTACTCCAAAAATTTGTTTTCGAATTGAATCAGATATCATTCATAGGAACGCTACACAATATGATACATAGATTCATAACATTTGGCGTACATGGGGCACTATCATCCTCAATGGCGGACTTCGAAGTTTCGGACTGTGACACTTGTCGTCTCATCACCTCTTCAGCACCATTTTGGATAATATTAAAAGGTGAAGCGGTCATTCTATTTATAACATTACATCTTTATGTCTCGGACGAGACAAATGTACTCATGTCACGATGACAGCACGTAGAGACATCCATATGGTTGTTTTATTTGATCTCAACCATTGGAATTTTGTTTGAATTGAAAGCGGTATATCTTTAGAAAAATGAGTTTTGGGTAAAACACTTTTTAGATGTTTCTTTCTCAAAAAGAATTGATATGAAATGTCACTTACATGAAGGTATTTTTTTACAGTTTGTTGAGAGTATTTATTGTAGTTATTTTCCTTCTTCCTTTTTTCGGAAGTTTCCCAGATTTTTTTGATGATGGAGAAGTAGAAAGTCAAAGGTGTTTTTCTCAAAGAAATACCATCTCCTGAAAATATTTACTTTTCAATTCAATCTTGCCTAGGTGGTTTAAATAAATTCAACACTTCTACTACACAAAGCATTCAATATCTTTAGGAACATAATATGGCATCAACGGGTCTCGTTGATATCGCACGAGTGTCGACAAAAAATGCATAATAAGGGTTTTGGGGGCCTCGCGACAGATCCTTCAGCTGGGATCAGAATCACGTTATCACGCAGACTAAGGTGTAGAAGATATTATTTTAGCAGGCTCAGTTTCCGACTTCAGCCTCCTCTACCTAAGAAAAGCAAAGGCTAGAAAGAAGGCTAGAAGAAATCTTCAATGTTGTTGAAAAAATCCTTATTCCAAGAATCATCGTAACTGCAGGAGTAAAGTGGTTTATGCTGATGTGACAGGACAATTTTGTTACGTATACCCATTCAAAAGCCAACTGAATCTCTTTTGTCGGGAGACGTATATGAATGAACAATTTGAGATTCAAACTCGAGTAGAATTATTTTTCGAGTCACCACGTCGAGTTGGTATAACTTCTCCCGAGTTTACTTGACTACTGGAGAAATATCGAAACAGTAAGTATATATTAACGATAACTTTATCCTTTCCCGGCAGTTTCGATGACCAGATTTGTCGAATTCCGGGGTGATACTTGCCGCGAAGAAAGTCTTTCAGTTAGGTTCCCTCTTATATAACCCGATACTGCAGTCCCGTTGACTTATTTTGTTTTTTCGTCTCGATTGCATAGGGTTTTGTTCTTCGTATTACTAACGAGCAGCTTTTTCTGAAATATTATCCAATTGAGAAGAAAGAAGAAAGTTTATGATTGCTTTTAAACTCCATTTTGGAAACGAATCCTGATAATTATTTATGAAATTCAAATTTTGATAATTATTTCACCTGGAATCAACTTGCGAAAATCATTTAAAAATAATTGTGACGCCACTGAGTGAAGCAAACTAAAAATTGTCAAAGATAAATCTCCTTAATTCGAATGAGTCAAATGTTCCGCGAGTAATATCAGCCAATTCCGTCTGTATGCAAAATGCAGAACAGCCGAAATAAAAGAGCAAAAGAACAGACACCACAACTCATAATTCTAAAAAGTAATAAACGCATTATTACGATGAAGCTCAAAAACAACTCAAGCCGGACACATAAAAAGTTGAACACCACCACTAAACTATTTGGATCAACCCTTTCGAAAAGGAAATATATAAATTTCTTTGCAGTTCGATTCATGTATATGTAAATCAACTATAACAACGCGTTCTGTAAATAATGAAATAAATTTCAAGACGACGACCAATGCAGTGATGTGACTCCTGTGAATATATTTGGGGGTTACTGTTCTTGGTGACATCAAAAATTTTTTTCAGCATAATACAGCTTCATAAACAATGATAAAAAATGCATCATCTCATCACCATGCTCAATACTCATTCAAAATGGATTGGTGTAACATACAGACATACAAAATATATTTAATTAAAGTCCTCTGCATGAGGTAGATTTTTTTACTTTCAGGCAATTGGACTTTGATTAGTATTTTTTAAATTCACAAAAAATATCACGCCTCAGATGTTAAAATTGACATTTGAAAAAATAAAAATTGAATTTTTCGTCAGAATTCAGAAAAATATCATTGAAGTTATTTTTCGATATTTTTATGATAAAATACCAAATTTTATTCAAGATAGTGCTTGTCTTGGTATTTCTAATGAATATGTTCAGTCGAAAAAATAAGTAAACATAATTGGTTCAAATGTACTCCATTACAAAATGAATTGAAACTCTATAGAACCTGACTTGTGAACCACAAACAAAATGAGAAGAATTGGAAATGGGAGAAACTTTCCAAACTTGGTGCAGTTACTGAAGCATACTGAGCTTAGTAGGATTCTTCATGATGATATATTGCACACAAATAGAAATTCCAAATGAAGCAGTCGTAGTGTTCTACTAGAAGAACACATCAAGGATGGCTTTATCAGCTCCACAGCAGTCTAGAAGGAAGGACTTTTCAATCAGAAATGGCTTCTATTGGGTCAACTGTTGATAAGTTGTAGAGGAATTGTGTGAAGGATATGACCTGTGATCGTCATAGAAAAGCTTCAAAATTAAAACTCGAGTTGTACTGTTTTCCGTTATATACCTACAATATACTGAATCAGGAAGCAGAAACAGGCGCAAGCCTGTGAACATAAATTTAAACCACCACATGTACTAAAGTTTGTTGAGTTTGTTGAACCACGATACTACTGTTTGGCTCTACCAAGCTCAGAAAAAGAAAGGTGTCAGCTCTAAGCTACAGAACACACCGAATCCAAGGAATAAGTCGAAAGTTTAACAGAGAAAACAACAGAGATAACGTTCTTCTAGAGAGAAAGATGTGTTACTAATGTGAACTTTCTAGAATTCTAGTCCAAACTAGACATTTTCAGAATATCCTAAAACTTTGAAGACACTATTAGCTTTGATCAAAATTGGATTTACATTTATTTCAGAACATTTTAAACATTCAACTTTTTCTAGTTCCTCAAAACACCATAAAACGAACAAATCAAGGAGAATAGGGGTCAATTGTTCACAGTTTACGTTATGTTTTCTTGAAATATGTTCAACTCAGTCATACTGAGTTTATGAAAGTAATTTATGTCAATTGTCAAGTGGAGATGTGTTTGGATTTCACGAGTTGCCGCTCAAATAATGAGTCTAATTATTTATTTTCGAACAGAAAGGGATAAATATTTGTTTTAATAAATTTTGAAAATTCATGCAAGAAATACCACTCAAAGCTATATATCCTTCATCTCAGTCTAATAATGAATATCCCTTTCCTTATCCCTTTGCCAAGCCAGTGCATGAGCAAGGAACCACAGTAATAAAAAATCTCTCGCATACGTTAAGGTAACGTAAGGGTTAAAGCGTTCTCATTTAACAGATGCTTTCTCAACTGTCAGTAGAAAAACAGGAACAAAAAAGGAAAAAGAGAAAGTGAAGTATACGTTATACAAGACGATAATGACCATATGTGGGCGATGAGTTTCAATTGTTTTCTTAAAAAACTTATTTAAAGCTTGGCCCAGCATATAATTAAGCTATTATAGGAGGACGTACACGATAATCGAAGGAAATAACATTGCATTTCAAGCCTTTTGTTCCTTTTTGGTGGCTTCTATATATTAACACATGGCCAAGTCACTTTTTAATGAAGTATTCAATAAAACTCGAAGGGGTAAAAATTACATTACATTATTTGAATATTCTTCAGTTATGTTAATGATGATTGAAAAATTGAATAATCTGTTTGAAAAGTACATATTTATGGCTATGTACTTTAAAAATTATATTAAGCTTCCAAAGATATTTTACAAAATGCCAATGTGTTGTTCTTCGACATTTTTTTTCTATCTTTGCTGATTTCAAATGTTCATATATTTTATGTAAACTTTGTTTTTCTAAGCATGATTTCTCGAAATTTTTTTTAAAAATAGGTGTGATTATATAGCATGATTTATCAATGAAAAATGTTCAAAAGAGTATAATATAACTACAAAAAATAACCAACTGACAATGTGGTTAACAAGTAAATAAAAATACTGAAAGTAATGAAACTTCTAAATTGTTTCTGAGGCCCAATAAATCCGTAAACTTATGTTGTGAATTTCATGAAAACATTATTCTTCAACTCAACCTTTTAGTATACGATCCCAAAAATGATTTATTCACGGTTTTGAATACACGTAAAAAGTGTTTCATTAGTGCTAGTAATCTATAAACATTTTTGCGGCTTTCCAAAATAGTTTTGATATGAAATATATAATTTTGACGACTATCTGTCACTTACTACCGAACATAAAGTAGTTTCTTTGAGGTTGGCCAGTAAACATGTTATTTTCTCTTGTGAATTTTTATGCTTTTCATAATAATAGTGATACGATTTTTCAGAAGTCAGAATTAGAAGTGTAGTAGAAAAATAAAGGGGAAAAAAAAGTGGAACCAAACAAGTTTGAAAAGTGCAATTACCAAAGTTAAGAGTGAATAACTTTACCATTTTCCCAAAGTCTAGACATTTATTGTCTGACCTTGATCATTTGGCAGTTTACCCGGGAAAGAGTAAACAAGCCAAAGCAATGATGTTTGACGGCAAAGATGGGGAAAAGCAACAAAAAGCAATCATCAATTGAATCATCTCAAACACTGCATTGTGTGCTCAGAAGAGTACGACGAAGACTGAATACAGTGCTCCATGGTGGGGCTCATGAAGCTTGTGCTGACATTCCAGAATTTTCAGACACCTATATATGTGATCAGTGTCAGATGTTTTAGATTTTTTTCATGTTAGGGATTCGTGGTATAGTCCGTCCTGAACTAGGTGTCACTTACAGAGAGTGCTTTTATTTTCGCCAAAGTTCCATCTAGATGCCTCTTGTTGTTAAGTTGTTTAATTAATTTTAATGACCTAAAGTCTATGGAATGGTTTTGTTGGCGATGGGCGACTACTAATTTTCTTGTTCTCACATATTTTAGGTATGCTAAGTTTTCCTTATATCTTATTTTAATAGATCTTTCAGTCTGTCCATAATATTTTGCATCGCAGTCCTCACATTTACCTAATTTCGTAACTTCCAGACTTTTCCGAATTCTCGACTTCGTTCTTTCGACTTCCTAACAGACTCTGTAGTATATGACTTGTTTTGAATACCACCTTTATACCTAGTTCCTTGAAAATATTTCCAAAGTTCTTCATGTATTGGTGTATTGTTGACTTATCTAATCCTTAAATAAAGATACATTTTTCGAGATAGTTTTTTCAATTTTTCCAAAAAACCTTAAGTGCACACCACTAGGGAACTTTTTTGAAAAATATTGAATAACTTTTTAAGAACATAGACTTTCACGCCCGGAGTCACGATTGAAAAGAAGAAAATCCGGACTGGTAGGCCGTGATCGAATGGAACTTGAAGTACCAAACGTTTTGTCTGCTACTGCGGCAAACATTATGTTCGATGACTGCGACGAAGCTGTTCAACTTAAAAACCCGCTTTAAACCCTTCATTTCCTAAGCCCGTAGTACCATGAATTAAATCATATTCAAGTTCTCAGAAGCGTTTGACGATTAACCTACACTGTTTTCAATTCTTCTCCAGTCAATTCTGAAGTACAACCCTGTTTCCTAACCTAATCCCTGATCGAAAACAAATAATTGAAAACTTTGAAATTAAAAATTACCGAAACTCTTCAATAGATGCAAGACATCCCTTTATTAAAAATATGTCACAGTTTGAAAGAATGCCCGAAATCAGAAACTTTTCTTTCTTATTATTTCAATTAAAATGGACGCGAAATTCTTTCCGATTTTCAACGCGGATTCCATCAATGAAACTTTGATCTTTTTAATATGTATGATCCAACCGACAAAGTAGGAACGGGAAATAAGTTTTCACTGAGCCGGCAGACACTATTTTCTAGATGAAACCGACAGAAAGAATTATGGGAAAGTAACAACAATTTTTAAAACGCTTTTTTCTGGAAGATTGGGAATTGGTATTTCTTGTAACCACTTTTTATAATTGTCATAATTCATTTCGCTTCAATAATTGCCCGATTTTATGTTGAATTTGAATTTTAGATACTAATTTTTTCACAAATCCATTTTCTGCTCCTGCATTCATAATTATAAATATCTGCCCTTTTGAAATTGGTGCATTCAACCCTTCATCCAAATTATCATTCCAACTCTTCTCATGTGTATGTGAAGCATGGATATATGTTTCATCCATATAAATTATTGTTCGACCTTCTTCACTGTATTTCTTCATGTCTCTGAGAAAATTTCTTCGCAATTGCTGATTCGCCGATTTTTCCATGAGCAATTTCCTATTTTTTTTTTCGTTTTTCTTCATGTGAACTCTATTTCTTTCATCACTTTCCTCAGAGACTCATAAGATCCCTTGTAACCATTTTCGTCAACGATTTTTTTTTGTATGCGGCGTAAGGTGGGAATTTTTTTCTCAATAATGTAATAGATGATTATATCTATATCGACGAAGATGGACCTTGTCAAAATCATCAAAATCTATTTTCAATTGTTTTCATTTCACGAGCTATTCTTTTAATACTACCCAAACTTACATCCTCCGCTTTTGCACAACTCTCTTGAACTTTTTTCAGGTCCATCCTTATACCATTATCATTCACTTCTCTCGCTTGGCCACACAAAAACTTTTCATTTCAATTGCGATTCAAATGCCATTTTCTTAGAGCACATACTTTTGTCGTGTACTATACTTCACCGAAGTGGACACTACAAGATTGTCGTCTTGACTGAGCTCCGACCGTCTTTAAGGGTTTTCTACCACGCGCATCTTAGGACAGGTCCTAAGCCAAGACTTTGAAGTCGCTTGCTAGATTTGAAAAGCTGTATACTGTTCAATGTATAAGTTTGAAAATGTCCTTACAGAACATTTCTCAATTTTCATGATGAAAAACCAGTAACTTCCAAAAATATTCCCAGACAAAGACAAATAAAATATTTTTCTCTAACCCTGTATGGCACTTAAAATATGTGAACTTTCTCACAAGCTATTAATATTTTCGTTTATTTTACAGTATTAAATTCAAAAATTTTTA
Organism: Leptinotarsa lineolata; assembly: GCA_015342045.1. Classification (NCBI taxonomy): domain Eukaryota; kingdom Metazoa; phylum Arthropoda; class Insecta; order Coleoptera; family Chrysomelidae; genus Leptinotarsa; species Leptinotarsa lineolata. Next base: position 18,219 of record WOGR01000784.1, read on the forward strand.
CGTGCCTTATACCACGCCTGAAGTGCCAAATATCATCCAGTCTATAAATTCCAATTATCAACACTTAGCGTACCACAACGTAAAACCCACAACCTACAATCAAGAAGGTAATCATCTGTTCGAAGGTGTGATGCTCCTTCCGTCCTAGACAAAGGGTGTTTTGCATATGTCTAGTTAATAAACGCAAGTGATACTACAATAAAATTTCATTACTGAATTTGATACGCTACCACATCGATCAGCAGACCATTTAATTCGAAAGTTCGAACTACTTTTTTTCTGTGATGACCCCTCGGGAGCAGATGTTCGGTGCAGAGAATTTGAATTAAGGGTTAGGTTCCGTTGACCATGTGCATATGTACAACAAAAAACATTATTTACATTGGGCGCATTCAATGACCTCACGATTGGGAAGACGCAAGACGAAACATAATTCGGCTGATCCGGATGTATAATGAGCCCTCTTTTCTGTTTATAATAATTCTGAACATATCATTGATTTCTTATACTTCACACAAATCACATTGAAATAAGATAATATATAAAACTTATCTCACATAATATATAGAACTTATCTCACACCCAAGCAACCGATTATATTCACCGAAAGTGAAAGATGAGGATTTCTCTAAGAAAAAAAAAATTAAAAATAAACCCAAATTTACAAACCCCACACTCACAATAATCTAAATCTCGATATTCAAAAAACAGCCCCTAAATCTACTAACCTCATAACACATGAACTCAAATTTATTAAACCAACAAATCCCAGATTATGAATTCACAACAATTTTACGATAATTCAAACGATGAATCTAAAAATTCTATCCCAAAAAACCCTTCACTCACTTTCTTATACACAGTGTGAAAAACCCAAATGGAATTAATTCATTATTTCGGTAACTGAACATATTTAGGAAAAATCCCGAAACACGTTGAGTTTAAAATATAATTTGACAGTCTTCAACGTAAAAATGCCACCCCTACCTCCAACCCCATTTGAATGACAGGTACAACCCCCAATTTATTAAACGGGAAGTATAGATTTGTGATATATCGTTTGAGAGGTCTCTTCATTTTCTATTCAAAAATGTTATCGCTTTCAAGTTTATTGCAACAATTGAGATAAAATAAATTAAAATCACGTGGTTACCGAAATTCGATAACTTAAATGTAATGCAAAACGTAATGAAATGTAGAATACGAAAAAGAATTATGGATGTTAACGAACTAGATGTTCAAATTGTTCACCGCGAATGTCTTGGGAACACTCTAATCTCAAATAATTCTAACATTATTTAACATATTAGGCGTGACCGATCTAATCGCAAGCGTTATTCGTTCTTTTAAGTCATTCAAATCGAAAGGTTTAGTTTTGTACACATTGCTCCTTACACATCCCTGTAAAAATAAATCTAATGATGAACGATCAGGTGATCACGCTGGCCATTCAATCGATCCTCGTCTCCCTATCCACCTATTGGGAAATGTTGTATCAAGGTATTGCCGTTATTAAATTTCTGTTAATCTAACCATTCATCAGACTTGAAGTTAACGAACTCTAAACTTAAATCAAAATACTGATAACTAATGTAACATACAAAACAATTTGGCAGGGCGTTTTAAACTAACGTTGCTATGGAAATTATTTACAGTTTTTCAAAGGATATTATCTGAAAAAAAATATTGATATGGTTTTTGCTTACTTTCTTATTATCAATACCTCAACATGAAATAAGTTTTGAGTATATTGCAATAAGTTTTGAGTATATTTTATCGAATTTCGGTAACCACATGAATTTAATTGATTTTATCTTAATTGTTGCAATAAACTTTGAAGCGATAACATTTTTCAATAGAGAACGAAGATACCTTCCAAACGATATACTGCAAGCCTATATTTCCCATAAAAAAATTAGGGGTTGTACCTGTCATTCGACGGGGGTTGAAGATAGGGGTAGCATTTTTCTGTTGAAATATGTCAAATTATAATTTAAAACCGAAATAATGAATTTATTACATTTGGCTTTTACACATTGTATAAAGAAAATCCAAGTTTAGAAGTGTTGATGAATAAATGTAATCAATGGTCAGATTTGGGAAATTTTTACATCATAACTTATAGTTCACGTTGAATTTGATATTCATTTTATAAATTAGTGAACTTGGATAATATTGTGTGATATATGAGTGATTCAAAATATGTAATACTCACACTACCAATTTGTATACAAAAATATTATATCAAAGAAATACAAACCAAACCTCGCATATTCCAGAAATTTTGTTTCATACTCAAAGAAACAGAAAACACTGAAGCCTCATAAGGTTAACAAAGGGGAGTTCTAACAACTCAAAATCATAAAATTGTTCAATGCATTTATTTATGGTACTTTTCACATGATCGATTTAGATTTGATTGGATATCTTACAAATTGTATGGGATCTGAAGTATGAATAACTAAATATAGAAATCAAAAAATTTTGTAAACATCAAGAGACTTTCACTCTCACATGTTTCAGATATTTCAATTGATGCACCAAAAAAAACGGTTTTGTTTTATTTGAAGTCGAGTATGGTTAGATCTTGGAAAGAAGATTTTTACTGAAATCTTCTATCTTACGATGAATATGAGAACCTCACAATAGTCACAAAATTCTTCTAGAGTTGATCACAGCGATTTTGAAAGACAAAAACGCAGATTAATTTCCGTGTGTTGTTTGCTAGAGTTTTCCTCACTTAGTGATAAAGAATATCCCCATGAAAATATCAGCTTATTATTATTCAGTTCACTTGAACGCTGGTATTAGACATCCACTCCTTCCAGAGTTTAACCGACTTCTTTTTTAGGAGCAGACACAACAAACACTACTAGTGTTATTCTTTGATAACCAGTTAAAATCACTGACATTCAGAGAAATTACATTAATTATACCCATTTTAGTGGTTTAATTTCTCATCTTTATGTGATCTGTTTACGTATTTTTTGAAATGTATTAGGATTATTTCGCCGTGTTACAGACAATTCAATCACATTGCGTTACATCATGAAGAAAATCGATACATATTGCGACCATCTGAAATCACAAATCGCATCACATTAAACCAAACGAAAAATGCCAGAACATGCTAATATAAAAACAACCAAACTGAACAATTACGAATTCAATTGAAATTCCTGAAATAATTCCTGAAATTACCTTTATATTAAAATGATGGAATGTCCAAACGACAAACAGAATCAATCAAATAGGAGAAGGAATTTTTTACAATAATTTTCCAATTTCAAAATGGCGCTTTGGCAATGATTGCCACTGTATATGTGTGTGTGTAGTATATCCCAGATTGCTGTGGGTGTTTATCTATGGAAAGGGGGTACGTACACCGGGGGGTGAGAGGGTGCGCACCCCGTACATGTGATATATCGGAGTGGGCGGGGTTTGGCCGAAGTATATAACAGAGGAATATAGTTTTGTGTAGAATTCCACACATGTGCATGTGCATTTTGCATAGTTTCCACTCCACGTTAGCTTATATACCTAACTAGATAGGGGAGGATTTCACATCAAAGTGCAATGTTGCAGCGCTGAAAAATAACGAAGGGTAGAAGAGATGAAAAAGTTCATTCTGAAAAAAACGTAAAAAAGTTATTTTTGAGGACCTTTCGCCGAAAGAAATCGAAAGGGTGTTTCACGATGTATACGAGGGCGGCTGAAAGAGTTTTTCGAAAAGTGGAGTAATTACCAAAAATGTTTGTCTGATTTTTGAGAATTTCTGTTGAATATCTGATACTCATATTTGTATGTATGTATCATTGAATATATATTGAAGTCCCTTGAAAATCGAATTCTTGTACTGTATATTTCTGATTTAAAAACTTGGTTTGATTTCTTGACTTTGTCTTCAAACATTGGAAAATTATTTTATATCATGATGAAAATTGGAATCTTTGAAATGTTCGATAGGCTGTCTTGTTGAAGGTTTGTGTATATTTCCCATATATATTTTTATAATTCGATTTTTGTTTGTTTATTTGGTTTTTGTTTGAATAAATATATTGTTATACAATACTAGTGACTAGGCAAATTTTTGATACTTCGGATTACCTTATTACAATTTTTTTAAATGAATACAATCCATTTGAAATGTTACCGGCTGACGGACTGCGAATAGCCATGATGCTCCCTAGGTGGCTCGTGGAATTATTAACATTGCATAGCCAGAACACGAAGGCTAATGATCAAAGTAGTCGATGGCGTAGACACGCAAAAAAATGAATAATATAATAGTTAGTGACAATGAAAATTTTTTCGTCGTGGTGTAAGCTCTAAAAGTAATGCAAAATGAGATGAAAATATATTTTGAGAAACTAAAACACACGCTTCAATAGCAACACAAACTGAAAAATGAAAAATATTTCGAATTTCAACATCGATAATAAGGCCTATGGCTTGATGTAACTAATGACTTTCAATAAGACTAAAATCAGACTTTACAAAAAAAACTAATGTTGTTGTGAAAGGGGGGTTGCTAAATATCCATTGTTATGAATACTTGGTTTGGGAGCTGTTTGTCAGATTGGCACCCCACCCTTTTATACAACGAAATTAATTTTTTTGTAAATAGATTTATTCTGATTTCAGACTTATTAAAAGTCATTAGTTACATGAAGCCATAGGACTTATTATCGATGTTAAACACAATTTC
>WOGR01000785.1:0-22885 GCA_015342045.1 Leptinotarsa lineolata
ATCGTCCTTTAATTTTTCTTCCATCATTCTTTTCTAGTGTTTCTATGTATCTCTTCGCAACCCATAATTTTTCATTTCTTTCCATTAAACCTTTCATTTCACCTTTGTTCAAGTTTTTAATTTGTTTTACATATATTATATATCCTTTTTTTCCACAATACTACCTTGTTTCATAAAATTTTTGCATATAACAACTGATGTGCCAAATTCTTTTCGTGATGCAGTGCCTAATAATCGTTATCGTTTGTTTTCTGTTTCGAATCACCATTGAAAATGGTGGAAAAGAATTTTTTTGAAGCATCACATATTGAGACTGGGCCTCAATTAATGAAAACGAGGCAACGCTGACATTCTCTCTTCAGTCAAGTATCGCTTGCTTAGTCTGGAATTGCCCGGCTTTGAGTATAATTTCCACATAATATCGAAGAAAAATTACCATTAAAAACATCTCATGGAAACGTCACAGATAAATTCAATAAATTCCGAACATTATCAAGATCTAAATGCCATTATCGCTGCATATTTTTCGAGATAAATAGCTGGCATTCCGATTCCCTTTTCTTGAATTCTACTCTAATTAAAACCTGATGATACTACAAATATTCCTAATAGTCTCTAGAATTGAAACTTGACTAATCACTTCATAAATTGAATAATTTGTCGTCGATTGTAAATGAATTGCATTCTAACATTCCTCGTTCGATTTTGTGTAGGATTAATTGGAATCCAATTGCGTTTAATTATAAATTATTGCTGAGGTTACAAGTTGGCTTCGTGTACGGTTTTTTGCGGAAAAAATCTTCGATCGTACCAAATACCAAGAAGTCCATACGGAGTCTAGAGAAGCCAATGCACTTGAGTTTTCCATGCCATTATAGATTAAACGATGTCTGTTGTATCAGTCTTCGATGACACATTTTTCCCAGTGGAAAGATTTTGTTGTTCACCATTCAGATTTTGAGTTTTCTCGGATATTTAGAATGAGTTATTATAGAGTATACTGATATCTAAGATGTTAACATAGATGCACCTCAGGGTGGTTTCAAAAGGTCAATACGACTCTACTTGCGCTTCGCGAATATTCTAGATGTCGCGTCACTTCCAGGGACTTCCCCATCGACTTCCAGAGACTTCCGTTACCATATATAAACACTACCAACACCCAGATCAAGAAACATAGTTGAAAGTGCGGTACAAAGTGAGCTAAAAAGGCGATAGACATTTGAGTTTAATTATACTGTGTAGTCAATTATTGTTTAACCCACGAGGAAAACATAACAGTATGTTCTATGTTTGAATTTATCATAATGGTCTAAGCTCGTTTCAGATCCAGAATGAGGCATCGTAATCCCTTATTGACTTTCACTGATTCACAGAAAAGGTCAAAAAGTGCGATTCCCATAAATACGAGATACATCTTCTAATCAACTCGACTATCAGAAAACGCTATACGTATTATACTTAAATGTTATGATCTTCCATTTGGCATAATTATTGAAGATCCTGATTAAAAATACTGCTAATCGTGATAATATTTCGTGTTCTCTCGTGTACTCCTGACATTTCTAAATGTCAATCTGTATCTCAACATCTAAAACAATTATAAGTGGTTAATAATGCCTTCGATTCTAGCTGTTTTAGTACTTATTTTAATTGATTGAATGTTCTTTATTGCAATTGTTGGTGACCAAATAACGATAATGCAGCTAATAGGTGATTATGACCCTAGGGAGCGAATTCAGGTTTATCTACAAATGCGTATATTGAAAAAGATCATTTTTTTGTCTTAGGCAGTCTGTAGAATTGCAAACTGCGAATAATGGTTTCATACTTTTGCTTCGGAGTTCCAGCTTCTTTCTTCACTTATATTCGAAATATCAATGGAATCTTTTCTACCGTAAAGGTAAAGGTAAAATGCCTATTTTGAGGCAAAAGATAAATCGTTTTACAATAAAGCCAATTTTGAAAAAAAAACGCGTTTTCTTTTTTAGGCCCGGGACTTTTCAGCCTATGTGTTGACTTGCATTCATTTATGACTAAAACGGTTTTAGTTATCTTCTGATCTATGAACATGAAAATATATAAGGAATTGAATTTGACAAAGCAATTCAAATTGAAAAATCCTTGAATCGAAGACATTAATGAAGTAATGGACAAAATTGCTGTTATTTGTTTTTGGATATACTTACGAAATCAAATTAGGAATATTTCAAAATGATCAATGACTTTTGAGAAGAAATCATTTTGGCTGTCTACTTCTCCATCGCTAAAAAAATGTGTGGAACTTCCAAAGTTACTGTTGTAGTTAATTTCTTTGGTATTTTTTTCGAATGTGCCCCACATTCTTTTCAGTGATGGGAAAGTTGGTGATAATTTATATTACATTCAAACATACCGACAAGAATAGTCTAATATATATTTATTCCGTTGATGAATAATTTTTTTAATTATTGTTCAAAATTTACTTTTATTGGTTCCTTTTCTATCAAAAAGTGCAATTGGAAGTGTGTATTTTGTTTCGATATTTTTTGGTTTTGATCACCATTTGCTAACAGACAAATTCAATAGAAGCAAGTTCCACATTGAATTTTTTAACACAGTAGAGAAACACGTTGAAACTTAACAGATCAATGAGGACACCGAAAATAAAAATAGATTTGCTGGATTCTGAAATGGCTGCACATTTTTTATTGAAATTTATCCTAATATTCGGTGAAATGAATGATCATTTTCAAATTCCAATCAGATCAATCCCTCTTTGCAACCGGTCTGTGGTCAAGCACAAGGAGTTCATATTACACAACGAGAATGCATTATAAATATTCATTAAAATATAAATCGTCTGTAATTTCTCTCGTCGAGACATTAATTTTTAGAGCGACTGTACAATAGATGGTCACTGAATTATAATGTGCCTTCATAAAATAACGCCAGTACAATACCTCCCAATGAATTCCATGGCATTCTTATGGTTTTATCGCTTGAAGCAGCTTGTGCAGAATAAGTTTGCGCTTTTGTTTAGTTATGGACAGTGGCACAGAGACTGAGGTACTCCAATCAAAGAGGGGCAATGAGATGCAGTATCAAAAACTAATTTTATCATGGGAAAGAAAGTTTTTTGCTTTCTACTACTCCATCTTGATACAAAAAAATGTGGGAATCTTCCAAAGTAAGGAAGCAGTCAATTTTAAAAGAAGTAACTCTAAACATAGATGTGTAAATCATGCATAGAAGTAACTTTCAGACACAAAATAGAAGAAAAAGCCCTTCTGAAACAGCTACTTTCATATAAACATTGAATTACACGAAAGAATAAATTCTTTCGTAACAAATACTTTTATATGAACACTGAATTATAAAAAAACACTTTTTCCTACTCAGTTTGTATTCCAAACATTCGTTATAGAATTGAATCAGATATTCTACACAGCATTTCTACACAGCATTTCTACACAATATACTAAATGAAAGGTAAAAATTTCACTTACATGGAACTCAGCTATCCTCACTGGTAGACACCGATGTTTCGCCGTAAGACCCTTGCCTTAGGACTCTTCAGTACCAGTCTGAGTAACATTACAAGAAAAAGCACACAATTCATTCATAAATTACGATTTTTATGTCACGGAATAAGTTTGATCTACTTGTGTCTTCGATGACATCGTAATGACATTCATTCACTTATTTGATTAAATCCCAGCCAAGAGGAATATTGTTTGAATTGAAAGGGTTATATTTTTAGGAGTGATCAATTTTTGGGAAAGAAAGTTTTTGGCTTTCTATTACTCCATCTTCTTTGCATGATCTACACATCTATATTTAGAGTTACTTCTTTTAAAATTGATTGCTTCCTTCTTTCTTTGCAAGATTCCCACATTTTTCTTGTATCAAGATGGAGTAGTAGAAAGCCAAAAACTTTCTTTCCCAAAAAATTAGTCACTCCTAAATTTTATCATCTTTATCATGACAGAAAATGGAGTAATGTAATGATAATTGTTAATTTTTCAACAAATTACTCAATTTACCATTATACTTCTTGGTTTCTGGAGGTCAATACAGGGGAATTATTGAGTAAACAATTGAAATGAAGGTTGCTAAGAGAAAACCGTTGTTGCCAATTCAACATCCATTCTATATATCGTTTACAAATAATGAATTAGCACCTAGCTGAATCTATCTGCGCCAACTTCACCATTAAAAAAATCGTAATTTCTAAAAGATTTCATTAACGCTCATCAGCCTAATAGTCTAGGAACAAAGAGTTAATGAGAGGGATGCTTCCATTGATCCCCTCCCGAACAATGTAAATAAAAAACTACCCTTCTCATCTCAGTCACGCCGTCTTCGCTTTCGATTGTGATAAAAAAATGAATGCCTTCGAGTCAACACCCCTTTTCACGTCACAATGTCCTACTCTATCCTGATTGATGGCCTCTCACCAAACTGTTGCTTTCACTACAAAACGAATTCAACACAATCGGACTAATTCAGTGCTTTCATTCCTTATTCCCCGTTTACATTTTTTATTCACACCTATTAGCACAAAAGAGGGTGGAAATGGCAAGTCACGATAGTGATCACGTTGGAATGGAAGATAACAAAAGTTTATTTTGTATGGTGATGATGGTTTCAGATTCGTTTTCGAAAAATTCTTTCAAAACCACGAGCAGGAATAACACTGAGAGCTACATTAGAATGAGTAAATGCAACGAGGAAGAAGATAATCAGTTCAGAGATTAATTTTCCACGCAACTTCTTTGAAAAGACAAGGTCATGAATTCTGAATTTGAAGGAGAATTGGTTTTTCAATCTCGTAAAAATACAGACAAAGCAATTTTCTATTACAAATATAGGAGAGTAGAATATTTTATAAAAATTGGATTGAATGACTTAGACAAAATGAGTTGTAATCACTATAAAAACGCTCCAATTGGTAAAGATTCGAAACAAAACTTACTGAATCAATAGGAAGAAGATCCATCCTAAAATCAAATAAGCCATTTTCGGTCAACTGAGGAAGAAAGCGAATTTTGTGAGAATGGAATTCATATTTTTCAAATGACAGATTTCTAAAACATCTGTATCAAATGTAGAAAACGGGTATAAATATTCTAAAACAGAGTTTGATGACCATAAAATCGTATCATTCAACCCTTCCCAAGCATATTTGAAATTTTAGGGATGAACCTTGCCTAAATCAGAGATCTATAAAAACGCAATAAAAATATAAGCACATTTTCTACTGGTCTTAGAATTTCTTGAAAATACCTGGTTTCTGTTGGCTGAGAAAGAAAACTACGCACACTTAGAATCTATCGTTTCACATAATAACACAGCTCTCTCATTTTTTTTTTAATTTCGACTGCAACTATAGATTTTATTGGACGAGTTCAAAATTAAGCTATTTTGGTTGAACTTAGATGCAGTCGTTCAAAAACCCACTTCTTCATGACGGATAAAAAGTGCTTATATTGACACAATTCCGTGAATATTCGCCCATTCAAGTACTTTTTCGAATCGCATGAATTATTCAAACCAGACTCGATATTCTCGAAAAACTGCCCTCGTTCAGTCCACTTGCGGTCAGGCGAAACGAAAATATATTGCGAGCATTAATTTCGATTGTTTTGTTCGACGATGTCATCTCCAAATTGATACCAAAATGGGACAAGTTGTTGGAGATTCAATGTGGAGGTTATAAATCACTTCGACAGATCCGTGTTCCCTGTGTTCATTGATGAATTGTACCGTAGAACAAGTTTCGACCTAAAATAAGCTAGTTTGATAAGGATATTCATTATTGGAATATTTTGATGTCCAAGAAATGCAGAGAACCACGAATCAACAGCGACCTGGCAGAGATTTTCTCATTCTTATACAGGCCTGTGAAAATACCAAAAAAGTATTGTATTGCAATACAAAATGGAGAGTTTTACGAACAAAACTTCACAAAAAAATTCAATGATGTACTTTTAGCAATTATTAAGGTACTTCTCTAACAAAACTTGGTGGTTCAGTTTTGTTGCACAGTACAGAAATCGTAGCTGAAGCTTAGGTTCATCAAAGCACAGTTCTCAGCCCTGAACTTTTTGATAAATGCCTCAACTAATCTTCAGTATTGTTTGCAACGATCAAAAGTAACGATTACCTGAAGAAACGGTTGAGGAGGACTTTGTCAACATATACAAATACGGGTGTGGTCACAGAGGTACCGGGCCCAACAAATAAAACACAAAAATTTTGGAAAAAAATTCATTTATTCCTCAACAAATCTCCCTGTAGCTCTATACACTTTTCCCGGCGACGTTCAATAAGTTTTATACCGTTATATAATAAGAACTGTCTTGCTCCTCAAAATAGCTTTTACTGCCGACATCACTTCTTCATCTTTGAAAAATCTTTGACCACTGAGCCATTTTCTCAAGTTTCCAGGAAGAAATCTTAGGGATGATAGCTCTCTTTGGTACCAGCAGTGAAACGGGTGATATCTCATGCTTGAGCAAAGTAAAACTGTTCACTTCTTCAAAGCCACGTGGCGCTTATATATTCGTGTTTGTTAGTTATACTATTTTATTTTCGGTAAACGTCATGTGTTAATTAATAATTTACCTATCCCAGTCACCCGACATTAGTGACCTCGACGTGATAGTTATTTTTTTGCGAGTGACAGTGACACAAGTGAATTTTACACGTCGTTTCCGAACACTGACAATATCAGCTATACAAGTAAGTACCACTTGAATTTCATGCGTCGTTTTCAAACATTGACAATACAGTTTTCGGACCGGCTGAACAAGTTACCGCTACAATGCCAAACTGTAGTCCCGAATTCGCGAGTATGATATCCACGTATCTCAAATTACCTGCGTTTACCTCCGACGACCCGGAGTTATGGTTCCAGCAGATCGAGTGGAACTCGCCGGCGTCAAAACTAGCATGGATGGGTTCCGCCATGTCGCGAAGTCGTTCGATGCCCGGGAAGCCATAGAGGTTCGCGACCTAATTCTCAACCCGCCAGCCGACATGCCGCACGAACAGCTTAAGGACGAGCTGCTGCGCCAACTCCTGGAACGCGAGGACATCGGCGACAAAAAGCCATCTCAGTTCCTGTGTCACCTACAGACGCTCGCAGGTCCCTCAGCAGCCGACGACATCATCAGGGCCATGTGGATGGACCGTATAAACCCGCTCGTTAGCGCCAGCCTCGCCATACATGAATACACTGGGGGCAGTCGTGTCCCAACAAAGACATATCTCCGCGGTGTCAAGTGCTACCAAACCGCAGTTGGATGAGGTATTGTCGCGGTTATCAGTGCAACTTGACAAACAGCAACGCGAGATCGACGCAATTCGGGCCGAAGTGAGTAACCGCGCGACCGCTCAAACTCGCGAAACCATTCGCGCTCGCAATCGACAAATTGGTTTGGTGGTTTGTGCTACTACCACCACAGATTCGGAGAAAATGCGCACAAGTGCCAGCAACCGTGCACGTATGTCACAAGCGCTACGAACGTGGAAAACGCGCCGGGCAGTCGCTAATGGCGGCAAGTGAAAACTGTCACACCGCGCGCAGCCTATTTTTAACAGACCTGGACAGTGCCATTGATTTTTGAATTGATACAGGTGCCGATTTGTGCGTGTTTTCGCGTAAACTTGTTCGTGGCCGTCGGGTGAAAACCGGGTTCGAGCTATCAGCGGCTAACGGCACGACAATCGTCACGTACGGCCTGATTTCGATGACTCTCAACCTGGGTCTCCGCCGCGATTTTACGTGGAATTTCGTCATCGCGGATGACGATCATCGGTGTGGATTTTCTCGTCAACTTGCGCAACGGACGCTTGCTCGACCGCACGACGAGTTTAAGTGTCGCGGGACAGGAGTCAAAGTGCGCGACTGTCGCGGGGATCAAAACAATCGCCGGTAGGTCGCGATATAACCAACTGTTTCAGCAGTTCCTGGCAATAACTCGTCCCGATGGTGCGTGCAATATCATGAACAACGAAAGCACAAAACGGTGCACCATATCCATACGGCGCCAGGTCAGCCGTCGCCGTCAAACAGCGACGCCTTTCCCTGGACCGACTCAACGCCGCCAAGAAGGAATTCGAGTCCATGCTGCGACTGGGCATGTGCTAGGCTTCTCCTCTACACATGATGCCCAAAAAAGGCGACGAATGGCATCCCTGTGGTGACTGTCATGCGCTCAACGCCCGCACAATACCTGACCGCTATCCAGTGCGTCACATCCAGCACTTCGCCCAGACGCTGCACGGAAGGACGGTCTTTTCCACTATCGACCTGGTCCGCGCCTACCATCAGATCCTTGTTGCTCCTAAAGATATCCCGAGAACGGCGATTACTACCCCCTTCGGGATGTTGGAGTTCCCAGCGATGAGCTTCAGTTTCGGCAACGCGGCACAGACCTTCCAGCGTTTCATCGACGAGAAGCTACGTGGACTTGACTTCGTCTAGGCTTACATTGACGACCACCTTGTTGCGTCTGAGAGCGACAAATAACACGAGGAACATCTCCGGCCGCTGTTCGAACGTCTCCAGGAGTCCGGCATCGTAATCAACACCTCCAAATGTTGTTTTGGACAGTCTCTGAGGTCACGTTCCTTGGATACCTTTTTCCTTAGCCAAATGCGGTCGTTTTTGCTTGATTTCTTCACTCAAACGTTGCAGTAAGTTCGCATAATACTCGCCTTTGGTAGTTTTAAATTTTTTAAGATAGTCAATGAGAATTATCCCACGCACATCCCAAAAAACCGATGCCATTACCTTGCCTGCGGATGAAACGGTCTTCGCCTCCTTTGGAGCCGGTTCTTCCTTTTGAGTCCACTGTTTTGATTGTTCTTTTGTCTCGGGGGTAGAGTGATGGACCCATGTTTCATCCGTCGTTATGTGAAACGATGCAAGAATTCTGCTTTGTTGCTGTGAAATTTTGCCTAAACACTCAATTGAAACATCTTCACGACACTTTTTATGCTCAAGTGTGAGCAAACGCGGCACACATCTTGCACACAGCTTTCCATGTCCAAATTTTCCGATAATATAAGATGTACTGCACTTTTTGAAATACCTACCAAGTCTGCTAGCTCGCGCACTCTCAGTCGACGATTTTTCAGTAACGCTTTGTGGATTTTCTTCATTGCGATGTTCATCTTGGCAGCTCGTACGGCTTCGTTCAAACTCTGCTACCCAATATTTCACTGTTGCAAACAAAGGAGCAGACTCACCCAGAGTAGAATCATATTGGCTAGGCTGAGGCCTTTCAAAATAAAGTATGGTACCACATAACCAATTGTCATGTTTACAAATTAACCGAAAAAGTTCGTTATTGATGGCTGCCAAACAAATATTAAACAACGCAACGTCTTCAAACTTGAAGCATGTGCTTTGTAGATTGTGTACTTTCTAATACCGTGATATTTTTTCAAACAACTACCGCCATCTCTAGGTCAGGCCGGGTACTTCTGGTACCACCCTGGTAGATTAGCTATGTTAATACTAAGAATTTCGACACGACTAAGAATATTTGAACATTTCATTGAGATATTCAAAGGGTTAACACAAATCCAACCAGGGCGATCGTTGATTTTACCGTATTCTGAATATTCCTCCGAGTAGATGATGGTAACCTGCAGTTCCACCGTGATGAAACTCATGGAGAGGCCATAATTCGTACTTGCAACTACTCTTTCATTGATTGCACCTCCGTTCGAAGCATCTTAACGCTTTAGCAACTCAATTTCATGTGAGAACATGAGCCGTACCGTATAATTATCAAATGTGCATCAATTTCCCCGGCAGGATTCGTGGCTGGTGTGTCCTTGAAACTCTTCTTCAATCGACCAAAACCCTTTCATTCCCGTACTAGCTCGCGTAAAAATTAAATATTCTATTCGTTCGAGGAATTTGACACAGATATTTCTTCACAAGCGTTGCTTTTCATTTGCGAATATACAATGGCGCGTTTTGTAATGACATTAGTTTGAAGAATATTAATAAGATGTCAATATGTTAAAAATATTTCACACGATTTAATATCTATACGTGAACTGTGCTACGACCTGGGCGGGGAAAGGGGGAAAGGTCTGCAATTGTGACATGCTATAATGATATTAGTTATGTAACGGTTTGTGTTCGATAACTTTTTGTAGTTTGAAGGAAAACTGAAGAAGCTATGATGACTATTAAGAGAATGAGTTTCAGAATCAAAGTTTTGAAATTGTTGACATTCTTCAGAAGAAGCTCCCAAGATTTTGCAGGTCTCTAGTCTGTCAAAATATTGTAGTGCGCATCAGCCAGATCTCATTAGTAATATGCACCAAAGACATTAGGGATAACCTAACCTGTTATAATGTGCAGCTTCTGATTTGTAACCAAATCTTAATTTCAAATATACTTCCAATCCTGATGGTTACTCAACCTAACCTACTGAAAAGTCAAGCTGAAAGTTTTGGCCTTATGCTTCTGATACTAATTGTAATCTATTCCACTGTTGACATTATGCAAAAGTTTTAATATAGCTGACACCTAGGTGTCATTTGTATAACTAATAAGTAGGTGAACGATAGAAAGTTGAATCCATTCAGTTGCATGGCGTTTCGACTGGTATATTGTATTATATAATAACTCGATAAATAGATAACAAAAGTTCATCACTTTAAACTTTGCTTTCCTTTTTTATTTTTCATATATTCCCAACGAATTCTATATTTTTTACTGTTCTTAGTGCTATAAACTACATGCAACAACCAAATGGAATAAATCCATTATTTTAATCAGGGTGCATATTCATGAATAATTCTGAACTTTGAAAATTCAATACAAAAATCACATTTGGAAAATCTAAACATGGCTACAACGCGTTATTGAACAAGCTTGTAATGTTATATAAAAAAGAGCCTCCAAAAAGAGGTTTTGTGGTAGGATACAATCAAAAGATATTTGAATCGTAAGATAGAATTATGTATGTTAGTTCTGAAGGAAAATTTGGTAAATGGACAGCAGGTTTTTCGGTTGATAAAGCTACAAAATGCTGTATGATGCTGGCATCTATGCTCAGTCATCCAAGATCCCAGATACCTAGACACATTTCATCAAAAACTGTTGATTCTCAAGTGTTATTCTCATTCTGTACCAAACATAGATCAGTTAATGTTAATATAATTATATTACTTCAATCTCCTGCCACACCGTTCGAAACATCTCGAATCTGTCATCGAGGCTGCGATAAAAGTCTTCCACTTGTCAGACGTTCGAATCTTGGAACCCATCGAGCACATGTCGCATACCCTTTCTTGGGTATCCATGCACCATTATCTGGCACGCTATTGTAATTACATCAACACCATTTCAAAAAAGATAAACGCTTCTCATCGAACCGGCAATTTAAAGTGATTTATTGAGCCGGTATAGATCGAAGGACTCACCATTAAAAAAAATGTATCATCTCGTGAAGGTCTATGGTTATATCGTAATTGATTTTAGTTGTCTGCGAGTGTAGTTACTTTGAGGGGTGATAAAAAGCTGGTGTTGTTGTGTCTTCTGTATTGAATTTGGAGTTTTGCCACGACATTATTCTGAAGAGAATTTCCTTCATCTTTTCCCAACTGACAACAATAAAATTGTAATCCCGGTGTCACTATTCTTGAATCATAGTTACTTTTAGGGCCCATTTTTTGCACCATTCTCATTGTCCTAATCAAATTAATGCAATGGGATCAAATATTCAAATAATATAAAAACATTTGCGTGGATGCTTCCAAAGAAACTCACAAATACAATTTTATACTATGATCATGGCAGTGATTAAACTCTGTTTGCACTGAGACAACTCAAATCAATTTGTGAATCAAATAAAACTCACTGATATAATGAACAGATATAGGGACCGAAATGAAAAATGTATTACAACAATCCTTCAATTGAAACTCCACCTTGAATATCAACAATTTATAATTATATGTAATATTCAGAAATCCCAATACTTCATCGACACTTCTTGGTATAATAAGACATTTTCATTCAGAATCGAAACATATTTCTGATTGATAGCTTTCATTAAAATCGAAAAGAATGCGCGACGTACAGTCTAGCCGCGTCATGTAAGTAACCAGCGATAGATAAAATCATTCGTAACGAACTTCTCGATAAAAATGGAATTTATCGACAAAATTTTGAGATCTTAGTAAATTACTTCCATAATAAGAGAGATCATTAGAACATCATTTATTATTATTTTTATATCGATGATTCAACTATAAGCATGAGCCTTCTTACCAAGTAATTGCTTCACATAATGAATTGAAGAACAAAAATAAATCGTAGACACAATGAATTTTCTGACTGACATTTGTCACGTTATTGAAATTACAAAAAAACTGACTTCAATTTTCATGATGATATTCAATAGATCATATCAGACGAGGAATTGAATTGGAGCACATATATTTATTCTGATTTGGCTACTCTGTGTGAAAAAAAAATAGATTATAAAGATCATCTACATATTACAATTGATAGTAATGATGAATACGCAAGCATTTCATTTAACAAAATATAATCATTTTTGATAAATTTGCCAGGAATGGTGGGTTTTTTCAAGTTCTACTGCATCAGTTGCATCGACTTTTGCAAGGCGCCTAACTTTGACTTGAGATTCGTGATAAGCGGGTAAAAATACAGGGACCATTTGATTTTTTTGGAAAACTACCACAAGCCTGGAAAAGTAAACACTGTACAGCTTTATAGCCCGAATGAAATGAAGCAAAATTTTAACAACGCGTTAAATGGACATGTGACAAATTAATTAGGAATTTCCGCATCAGAAAACAGATTCAACAGGGTGGAAGTATTCAATTCTATTTGGTTTTTCAGTGAATTTTCAGAATTCTTGAATCTAATGATTTCCAAGCATATCAAAAGATGGAGTTTCAAACCTTTCTCTTCCAAAGGTAATACTCGTGGTGGAATTCAAGCACCTTCGCCAAAATATAGTGTGCAAGTGTGCATTTGGAATGTGAATTCTTATTCAAAAAACTTCTCCTTCCTATGTTCTTTTATTCCTCGGGAAAATGTTCATCCCGTTTGGCCGATATAAAGTTCAAGAACAACCACGAATTAACTTATTACCCTATCAGACAGTGAAGTTTTGTCTTTGTTGTTTTCAATAAATTTGCTTGGATCATTGTTTGTTCTGTAAGCCTAGTCCAGGTCTTTGTTTTTCCAAAGACGAGAAAGTATTCTAGTTGTACATATTTACCGCCGTGTGACCGTGAAAAAAAGTGATACAACCGAATCAATTTCAGGTCACAGCTTCCAATTGAAGTGCAAAATAAAAATGAACTTGTTTTTCTTTTACTGGCGAATCCAGTCTCGATAAAACCCGACCACCTCGTGGGAAAATGCCTTTCCTCGAACCTGAAACAGTTTCGAATTAGAGTGTCCACGAATTTTTAATAACACGCGGCAATAAAGATCCCCGATCGCGAGAACCGAACCACCTACCACACGTTGAATTCGATCGCAGTCGGCCGATCAAACGCTGGAGGTGTCGAATTGAGGCTTCACGATATACGAAAGGAGGCACCGTTTAGCGATCGACTAGCGACCCGCGTCCGGCCCATCAATCATAGCACACCTGATATTCAGATCTAGATCTCTTTGTTCTCGCCGACGACCGGCTCTTGTTCTCCCGGCCGCCTTCGAATTTCTACAGATCGAGATGTTTTCGGCTGATCCGTACCCGACAAATGAACGCGAAGTGCCAATTCGATTTTTGGACAGGTTGAAACTGGTTTGAAACAATCGCAGTGTCACCAATTGCTAGGTTTCAGTAGTCCGTTTTTTATCCATTACCTTCAAGCGCGCCTTATTTCCAAAGGAAATAGACGAATATTTGTGAGCTTTCAACAAAAAAAAACCAGTTATGATTAAAAAACTTATAGAAAACCATCAGGATCCGTTTCAATTCACTTGGAACCAGTCAAACTTCAAACACTATGTAACCACTCAAAGTTTTCATGATTGCAATGCCAGGATTCATTTCAATGCTTACTTGACTCGTGTACAAACCCTCAACTTTTTTGAAGTTTCGAAGGAGTATCTGTCAATTATATAGGGTCCTCCAACGTGGACTTCCGAACTTTGACAATTGATAAAGGCCATCTTATTGAATCTACATCTATCAAATTAGTTGTCATTTATTCAGTCTGTTTGCCAAATCACTATGGACGGATATAGAATTCAACAACACGTGCAAATAATGATCTCCAGGCCACTGCTGCAGAGATGGTTGAACCACTCCGTGTTCCTGGCGAATTCCTTACATCCACCTCCACCAGGTACGTAGACGACTTTGCTGACTTCATCCATGAGCTGCGCCAGCACTTCCAGGCGCTCAGGCCAGTCAGCGGCACCAAGTACGGCGAGCGAAAACTCTGTCTTCAACGATCGTGCTACCGCCACCCACGTGTTCATCAGGTACGACGTTTCAGGAGGACTGCTTCAGCTACAGTACGACTGTCCCTACGAAGTTGTTTCCCGAGCCAAGAAACACTTCACGCTCTCGATGCGAGGCAGAAGGAGAATCCGGGACAGTCAATTTCGCGTCGCTCACAAGAACTCGGCCTTTCGCAGACTACAATTTGTCAAATTTTGCGTCGTAACTTGGGCCTGCACAAAATTCAACTGACCCAGGAACTAAAGTTGAACGACCATAGACAACGACGTGTGTTCGCTGAATGGGCTATGGAGCAGTTGGCAACTGACCCCAATTTTTATTGAAAAATCATCTTCAGCGATGGGGTCCATTTCTGGATGAATAGGTACACCTATGCGAGCAAAAAAATTGTCGAATCCAAAAGCGTCCAATGCATCCCGAAAAGTCACTGTTTGGTGTGGATTTTGAGCTGGCGACGTCATCGGACGTTGGCCAAGTTATCACTGTCAACGGCGAGCACTATAGGTCGATGATTATCAACTTCTTTTGGCCTGAATTGGATGGTCTGGACATCAAGAATAAGCCACAATCCACAGCTACTCTCAAAGCCAACATAACTCATGCTATCGGTCAAATTCAGCCTGAATTATGTGCCAGAGTCATGGAAAATCGGACGTTTCGGATGCGCTCCACTATAATATCGTTAATTTGCCAAACACATCTTTTTCCATTTCTGTTAGCTTGATTATTAGCAAACACTCAATAACGAACACAAAACTCAGTACACGACTTTTCAGATGGTTTTCCATTTCTAGATTTCCACGTATCCTGATTAAGAAATTCGAACGTGTCACTCACGAAAATCTATGAAAATCCACCTTCTTCATCGCTAGACTAGACACTTTCCAGCATCCCAAACCCGATATATCACAATTAAGAATTCCGTCAAGGTGATCTATATCATCCTAGTATTGTGAAACTAATACATATTTATACGGGTTTAAGCTAAGATAGTCCGCGTTAGCCACATGGTCCTCATTAAAACTGTTTTTCAACAAAGGTAGTTCTAATAAATTCGGCGGAATGTGACACTCACTCGTGTTCTTATGCCCGTTTCGAGTATCTTCTCGTAATATTTTTGGAGTCGGTTGACACGCTTATTTCAATAAATATTTGATATTATCACTTTTTACATTTCTTCTCAATGGTAACACGTCGTATCGTACCGGTTTTGGTTAGCTTGGATGTGCTTGACAATAATTCCTGTTGAATGGGAAAGGTTTACGTTTAGCAGTCATATACGTAGTTTTTTTTTTTCGTTTGTCTAGATTTTAAGATATCGCCGAGAGTGAATGAGATTTTTAATATAGCAATCTACTTCCAGGAAAAAGTCACGTAATTTGGTTTAATCATGTTTTGGCTGACTCAGCCTTGTCTACAGTTTTTGTTGTGAATCTCTGGCTAACATTCACTTTAGCCCCCAGACGGAGTTTGATGATATTTATATTTTTGAGTTCCTCAATCAAAAATGAAACAAAAAGTACATTATGACAATCTAGGACGACGTACATTGAAAAAGTTATACGAGTTTCATGGTTGCATGGTGTCTATGGAATAAAATGAGAAGAATTAGGTTAGACTGAGTAAGGTTAGGTTAGTTTCAGTTGGATCTAGCTAAGCAACTGAGTTTGACCAATTGTTGTGGAGATCATTAGGGTTTAGATTGGGCTGCGTTAAGTTTAAGTTATTCAGCTCAGGTTCGGTTTTCTTTCTTGAACGTTTTCATCATTCTCACAACTTGATAGGAATAAAAACCTTTTTCCACAACTGAATTTCATATTCCTGAGTTCCCCAACCCAAAATCAAATAATTCTCGATGACGAATATTAAAAAGGTTACACAAACTACAAGGTAACATGATAAGTCTGTATGAAAAATGAGAATAGGTTTAATTAGGTTTGAGTTGAATTTGGCCAGAAAACATGCCACACATGGTCAAAGGCCTTAAAAATATCAAGCACAACAGTTCTTGACTCTCTATGCCCTATTTATTATATCTTTGCCTATAGATTTAAAGTACAGTACTTTTTGAATATCTATTAGAATATTATTATTATTACCGTCATTTTCCCAATCTATAAACGTATTCGGTGTGATGAAAATAGGAATATTTTTCTCCACTGGAGATCCTTCTGACTGTCACGCTTGGAAAAACTAGCCTTCAAGGCTAAGATCCAAAAATACACAGCATTTATTTACAATAATAGAGTAATTTGCTTAACAATGTATTGCATGAAGCTAATGCTTCACTGCATTTGTGCAACAGCGGCGATAAATAGGTACCTTATCACTTTTGAAATCTGCGTTAAGTGATATATAAAATGGAATCAAGGAAAGTGAAAACAATCGTTTGTTCCTTTGACCTGGCTTCATTTCTTGGCAATGTTATAACTAAATAGTGTCGCTGAGTGTGGCAATCGAGTGAAAAAAACGTTCGACTTTACACGCACTATTGACGATGCAGTTGACACAATTTGGATAAGATGCATCGGAAAAAAAGTCAATCTAACCTAGGTTTATTTGTTTTATATTACTTTATTCGTCTTTCTTTCGTAAGACAGGATTATAATGATGGTTGGAAAAGACCATCTCCTGATTCAAACACACCCCCTGAAATTTCTACTAGGCCTTTATTTTATAGTGCAAAGTTGACCCTTCACATCAAAATGGAACGTATTTATCATTGGGTGAGAATGTTTTAGAGACGTTTTCACCTTTTTTTTAAATTATTAAATTGTCTTCAAGTATGGTCGCTGCTATTTTTCGTACCTTCAGATCTTAAGGTTGTTTAATTTCAGAAAATGAGATTTCAGATCTAACAAATCCGACAAATACTATCACCCTGAAGGCTGAAATTATTTTGATTTCTCTGTTACTCTTGCAAAATACTCGAAAAAATCCGTTACAGTTACCACGGTCAATCGATTGTTGAAATACCAGCGGCAAGTGATCGATATTTTTATTCTATTCGTTTACAAAGTGGCAAACAATGGTCGGAAGTTGGGTTACATCGGCATGTTGAAGTTTTATTGTGTTGTTTGCTCCAAGGATTTTTCATGGTCTACATTTTTTTACGACTGAGTAAGATTGTAATCTTTCATCAAAAATTTTTCTGTTTGAAATGACGTTTCTCGTGAAATTTGGCGCAGTATGCTAAATGTGTGATCTGAATTTTAGAGCTATTGAGCTGTTGAACATAAACAGCAAACTTCAAAGCGACAATAAATATGTTTTATATCTATTTATTTGTCTACCTATACATTCTCCCCAAAATATCAATATAGTATTGTTCAAATATTCAATAAATGCCTTTATCTACTATTAGAATCGTATTTTAATAATATCGCTTTGTTTTTTGAAAGCAACGAGTGCAAAAATCTTGGTGAAATCATCAATTACTAAGAGAAAGTCTGTCGTCATACCATTAGGAAGAAGCTAATGTAGATTTGCAGAAGAAATTTTTCAAATATCCCTGATTCCCATAAATCTCATTTCATTTTCTCTCAACAAAAGTAATCTACTATAAAACCATGTTCATCGTCAATACATAGGAAAACATGTCTTCGGAGATCTGGTACAGAAAATACCTATCAGCAATGAAAACATATACGGCTGCTTTTAATTTGCAGTAAAACGGAAGATAATTCTGTTAACGATTTCATTGTTTCATCTGTGGATGTGTTACATGCTTGCATGTTCCATATAAGACGAAGTTAGATGTGGAGCATGTATTATTTTTCTATGAAGACCCTGTGTGAAATGGGATTTGTAAAAATCAGTCTCTGTAGATTCTATAGTACTGGAAGAACTGTCCATTTTTTTATGAAGTGATTAAAAGAATTTAATACATCTTCTTACAAAATCGAAGGAAAAATATAATATGGCGCAGTCAGTAGGAGTCTAACTTATGCCTCTAAAGAAATTTTCCAGAGTTGCCAATTGTAGAAAACATACCACAGTCTCTAGCAGATATAACTGTGAAGAAAAAAATGTTAGAGTTCGCAACTTTTGAGAAATCCTGAAAAATCCTAGAAAAAATAATCAAGTTAAACAGAAATCTCAAGTTGAACGTAAATAAAACAACATATATGACATTCACATGGCTGTCTTGTATATTACGTGTGCCCAATAAACAAACAATTTTTTAGTCATTTTGAAAATGCTTTCATTGAGTAAAATAATATTTCAAATGTAATAGTAGAAGTAGGACCATTGAAACTGTCTCAATTAACGTTATTATTATTATTTTCAGATGAATCAACAATGCAAAGTGTGTGGAGAACCAGCAGCGGGTTTTCACTTTGGTGCCTTCACCTGCGAGGGATGCAAGGTAATAATAATAATGATACTTTAATTTTTAAATCCAGATAACGGGTGTGCGGAAATAAAAATTCAAATTCTTTCGTCATATGCGATAAATGAAAAATGACGTCGCAATCGATTAAATGGTATTTTTTTGTCGATGTTAAACACGTTCTCAGTGTGTTCAGACATCTTACATAAATTATCAACAATGTAGGCTTGTTCTTTCCTTGTGAACATGTAAATGTCCTCCATTGTTGATGTATGAATTGAAGGATAAGTAGAAAGATTAGGCACGGAAAATTGAATGACCTTATTTGGGTGTTTCGGACTAAATTTCATGAATAGATTCATGTCATCACTTTTGTGGAAAAAAACTCATTTAGATAAATCACCAGGGATTTGTGGAAAAGAAATTAGGCATTACCAATCTTTCATGCAACTCAAAGTTCATTTCTGACGTATTTGATAGACATAATATACTTCAATATGCAGAAGACCTTTGATCACATTAATTTGTAAAAACCCATCAATAATCTGGGCAGTGTGGCATACTTCTGCTTTTCAATCGCACCCAGTATGTTGAAACTAAAGATTATCAGACATTTCTTCACTTATCTACCGCTGAAGTTCCACAAGGGTCAATCCTTGGACCCCCGTTTCCGTACACTTTTTCACAATTCATGATGATCTGAATATTTGTGAACACCATTCAAAACTGCAAACAAATACTACTTAAAATTTCTGACTAGTGTTTAGTGAGACGATTGGTCATCATACTCTTCTTGGTTTATATCTTCATTTCACCTTGACTTTTTCGTTGCATAATTTTTTAACATCTGATGTGTTTGTATTTATTTGTTTCTGATGATACTCATAATAATTTGTTAGGATATGTTCGAAGTCTGTTCTCCTGTTTCATATTTCATTCTCACACTTTTGATTTGTTTGATTTTTAGTGTCACCTTGATTTTTTGCCGCATGTTTAATAAACACCCTGTATATTTCCAACTATTCACTAGCTGTAGTATGAATGATGGTGTCTAATACATTGTTTCGTTTACATTTTATAATCGGCAAGTGTAAGATAACTTGCTCTTATTTTCTCTTCAATCTAGATCTAAACCAATACATAGGTCTGTTGTGAATGGACTGTTATATCGCTTTCTGAACGGTTGATCTATGTAGAAGTGAGTTTTCATCAATTTACCAAAATACGATATACTCGCTACACATCTTCCTTCCGCTAGCTTGGAGAATGTTTTGTCCCACGGTGCTAACTACAGAACAGTTTTTGCTCTAGCCTGCCGAAGTAGGCTATTTCACTTTTTTTATTACGCTTCTCTCAATTGTTTCGTCGTCGTTTCGTACTGTTTCTTTAATTTGCGATTCAAATAGCGTGTAACATATTGCGTGTCAAAGTTACGCAACGCGTGATAAAGGAAATGCTATCGAAATTCTTTGGTACTCCTAATGGATTACTATAGTTAGTTCAACATGGTCGATACGTCTTCGCAATAAAATAATACTGAAGGAGGTTAATGAATGTAATGAATGTCGCTGAAGTATTACAAAGTTGCAGGGTGACAGAGGTGGACTAGGGCTTTGGCACGATTCATCTGATACGTAGTTTTGAAGGGTATAAGGGTGGAAGGAAAGCCTTAGTGACCTTCTTGAAAGAGCACTTTCCTGGACTGAAATAGTTGTGGATGGAGATTGGGAAAGCGAAAATTTGAAAGGGCTGTAAGGAATACTGAGTAGAAGTCTACCCAACACCAAAAACTTAAATTAGTCTGTGAAAGTTCTGAAATTATCTGGGAATGATGAAGTTTCTTCCATCTTTCTATAAAAGGGCTATTTGCAGTTTCAGTTCAACCTGAGTATTTGTGTGGCAAGAAAAGAATCTGTTGTGATGTTTATGCCACAAAAGATTGAGAGACATGCCAAGAGGACGAGGGAAGAACTGTTACTTTGAACCGTTAAAGATTCATTCATATTGAATGTTTGAATGTTTAACTATGTTTTATTTATTTATTGATTAACACTCATCAATGTTAAAGTCTCTTATAGTTTTGGCCTACAACACCTAATTAGTCATTGCTCAACTTTCCAAGTAAGTACTCTCTGACATAGGCTTTTTAAAAGTTGCAGTGGCGCCCCTCTCATATTCTTTTGACCATTCAATTACTGTACAATGATATTATCCCGTTTTTTAACGAACCCATAGTGCCAACCGAGCTGCCGTCTGCATTGCTCCTTCGAATTTTTGTGAGAAAGGGCTACAATCTATAGTGACTTATTTACAGCATCGGGAAAAATATTATGTAGCATGAAAAATGGCTCTTTGTGCCACCACTGGCATGGAGGATGCAGTAATGCTAGAAAATGATTGCGGAAAAAGTTTGTCTTCAAAGAGAGGTGTTACCGCCTGTTAATCAAGCTTTTCTGAATTGGGATGAGATACGTTGAAGTTGAAGGCTTCCAAAAGTATCGAAGCAACAGTAAGAATATTAATAGGATCAAACTGCTCGAGTTCAGAAAATATTCATTTTGTCTGTTCAGAAAAGGATTTGCATATCCTAGAATGAAACATGCAATTTCTTCGTGTTGTATTACCCCTCTCGAGATTATACTGAATCTACTTTGAATTTTGTGTAAAGAATGAGCAGCTTCTTTCGAAATTGAAGTATGCCGATTTCGAATTCGCCGAACAACCTAGGCCAGTTCGTCCCTGAAGTTTTGTGAAAACAAATGCTCTTTGTTACATTTCGTTGACCAGTTACTGAACCGAAAATTGGAGTAATAGTTTTTCAGTGCTCAGGTTGATAAATTGCGGGAATTAGTTCAGTACATTGCGATGAAAAAATCAATGTCAAAATCAATTGGTGAAGCAAATCGTGGTTATTAATGACATGATCTAGTGGTCATTTGTCAATAACGCTGAAAAACTGGTCTATATTTAGTACGGTTCAAAGTTTATATATACAAGGCGCATCGAAAATGTTGAACTTTGATTCTTTCTTTCTAAACAGGCCAACACTAAGACTTCAGCTACCAGTTAACGGTAGCAATGAAAACGAAAAACAGTTTGACTAGGAGCTAAGACAAAACCATTAGTCAAATGAGCTTAGCTGGCGATTGGTAAACCGGCCCTTAGTGAACTTTGGCGATGTTTTCGTCGGTAGTTGCAGTTTTAGGATGTCTTTAACGTTCATCGTCTTCCAAGCTCTTACGGCCACGTTCAAATTCAGCTACTGTGGTAAATGGTAATGCAAAGTCCTCATAAACAGAATCCAACTCATCACTGATTTGTGTAGGCGTATTGTCTATCTAAAACGAATTTTTGATGACAGCTTGGTACTCGATTTTGTCCGTTTTCATAAAAACACTCACATCAACTCACTCAACTGTTACATAACAACTGTGCGTACAAAATGGCTGAAACTTTAGTGACTCGTTGCCAACCGATGAACAAAGAAATTCACTAGCTTTTATTTACGAGTGCTGCCATCTTCGTGTTGATGTCGGAAAGTTTTCAGACCACCCTCGTAGGTTGAAAATATCGGTATCAAATTGTTTCTGACGGAGGCACGTTTAAAATATGTGAAAATCAAGCTATAATAGGTAATTACATGATTTCGTAACCTAATTTATTAAAAGTTTTCAGATCTTTTGTCATCCTTCAAGTACTATATTAGTATATCTCAGTATTCAAATTTGGTAGAAATTTTCATACAATACTCAGCTTCCTTTTTCGTGTTAAAATTGAGTGATTTGAGTTGAATAGTTTTGAAAATTGTTGCACAAAAGTTATTTTCGGAAAAATAATATTTCTACTAATATAATATTCTGTAAGAGGGTTTTACAAAAAACGCAGTTCTGAAGAGTGAAGTCATCATAAGGAACAATATAATAGTATAGTATAATAATTATCGTTCTGCAACACATTTTGTTTGCCTAGAAAGCTAATGAAAAAAATTGATTGAAGTTGGACAACTGATAATCAAAAAAAACTACGTAAGCCTAGAACACAACTTCGCGAATCACCCCCGTATTCTCATTATCGTGCCGAC
>WOGR01000786.1:0-22877 GCA_015342045.1 Leptinotarsa lineolata
AGGTATTGAGTTCTGCTGACTCTGCTGACTTGCAATCCTGGAAGTCGTTATCTCGGTAACCTGATACCGGTGAGATCGTCCTACTCACGATATAACATCCATATTCACATTTATGACGATATTTTTATGAACCGTAATTTCGATTGCATCACCACTTACTTCTTTTGATTGAATTTGGAACATATCCTTGATGTGTACGTGTTGAAATGATTGAGAACCATAACATTTTTGCTTTTGTGATCTGTAGATGTCTGTAGTTATTCCAAGAATTTCCACAGTAAATCTTAATCTCTTCCATAGAATTATACACAGTAAAAATTGCTACACAGAAGAATTGGGCTCTATCTATCTAAGTATCTAGAGAAGAGTACTCAATTTCACTATAGAAAAAGCTACTGTATTAGCGAAACATGTTGGTATATATTGTTTAAATGAAGTTTGTTGAGATCATATCGTAAAGTTGTAGTTAATGAAGGGACTGAAGTATCTAGATTGAGTGGTTACGTATATTTTCACTCCATCATCCGTATATCAAATCCACAACACGTAATTGTTCTCTGAACAGAAAAAATCGCTTTACCAAATTTACGCTATTTCACGCTATTGCAAGTGACTTTTTCGCAAACACTAGCTTCCTGTCTTATCGAAGCAGTGCTGTTTGAAAATCATCGGTATGCCTCAACTCAAATTGTGATGAACACGTCGTTTTGTAAAGGTTCGCCATATATCAGGCATGGAGAGCCTGCCGACCGCCGTTTTAATCCTTCGTACATTGAATATGAGAAGTATTCTTGCGACTTGAATTTGCTTACATCGTGTGTAGGTACCATTCATATAATCTCCATAGCGAATAAAATAATAAAAATATTATTGAAATGGTTTTTTGAGCACAGAACCTTTTATTGCACGGAGCACAGAGCAGTTTTCGATTGGACCCTAACAAAACATGAAACATAGTTTACGATGAATCGAGATGATGAAATACAATACAAGAGTTATACACAGAGGTATATTTTTTACTTGACGTGCACTTTATAAGTGATATGTTAATCTACAATGACTCCTAGCTTTTTGACCTCACCACTTAAATTTATCACAGTATTATTTCACAATGACATCCGTCTCACATTCTCTTTCGAGAAGAACATATCGCTCTTATCGATTTGTATGAAATAATTGGAACGTCTCGAACTCCACAGCGGATCCATGGGCTCCAATGCATGAAGGAATATGCGTCTCACCGTATATACTGGACATGCTGGCAGAAAATATATGATATGACATGTTTAGAGGCTGGCCTTGCATTTTGGTATCAGGAATTTCCATAAACGCCAAGATGAACCCAAGGGTTGAAGAAACCACCCTAGCGCGCCATGATGAATCACTTCAGTCCACTTAAAGAAAATTGTTGTTGAAGAAACTTGCTAACATTGGCCTGTCAGTGAATAGCCGCAAGAGAATATTGATCTCTGTTGTCTTTGAAGTCGGATTTTTGTAAATGTGTTTCAACTCGATGGGAAGAAAGTGGTGATCACTCGTTTAATTTACCTTTCTCAGTGTAATGTAAGAAAATTCACAACACAATGAAACTCCAGAGTCAAAACACATAAATGACAACATTGTGTTATGTTCAAATTTTCTGGTTCATTTACGGACACGAAGACTGGTGATATTATAGTTTTATAACTCTTCGCGTCACGTCCAATGAAAGAATAGAAAACAACTTGCATTGTTTGCCGATATTCAGAGGTGATGAGAGCTTTCAGAAAGTTGGGCCTGTTATGTGGAAGTTATATAACCCCGAGATGAGGAGTAAATCATATTTATAGTTGCAAAACTTTCCGAGGATTTTTAACGTGGAAGCGATGAAAGGAACACCCTAGAGATAACATCAATTTAATATTCTCGACAAACTAAATTCCGAACACGAACTGGTAGTGGCCGTAATCCTGATTGATTTCATTTAAAGGGAGATGAAGGAAAACAAATAATTGGACATAACCCAGGGTGCGATTTCTGAATGAAAAGAGGTCAATCATATCATGAGAAAAACTACAATCGAAATGCTTTCGTTAGGTGAAGAAAAAGATGCAAAATATATTTTAAGCTATTGCTTTGGTATATACCAAACCTCGAAAAATATTGATTTCAAATAACTATACGAGCAGTCTTTTTGGAGTAGATTATTTTATTCATTTCATAGCCGGTGTTCGTTCTTAGCGGCGTGGCGCCTGCACGATATTCGTCAGTTGAAAACATTGAACAGAAATGGCTGAAGACTTTAATATTAATGGATGTATATTATATATATAATTCTTTCAGTGAATCAGTTTAGCAAGTTCGATTAAACCGCTTTTTTGAAAATTCTACCAGAAATTTGTCATAAAATTATAAACCAATGAATAGGAGGAAAATTCCTCAAAAATTCGTGATTGATGTGATTGAGATGAAGAGTGATGAGTTCAGTAGACAAGGATTATAATTCATAAAACTTTCGCAAATACATATATGTGTGTGTGTGAGCGTGTTGTGTTTGGGCTACATGGAAGGTAAAGTTGAGATCTATGGATTTCACAAATATTCATCATCATTCTCATTACTTTTTCTTGGGCAATAAAATAGCTTTCACTTCCAAACATGATCCTTGAAATCAATTTCTGAAATGATACTGTTTCATAAGCATATCTATACACTGAATTTAGTGAGAATTCTATATTGAAAGCAAGAAAACTTGTCGCAATTTTGAAAATTACCTCGCTCGTGAACAAAGGAAGGTAGAGAACAATAATTACCCCCTCTTTATTTTTGCCTCTGCTACTCAGTTCTAAAAAAAGGGTGAAGCAGTTGTTACTCAACAAACTCTCGATACTGACGTAAAATTACAATTCCGTTCGGTAAATAATATTTCTTGAGCAGATTTACTACTGCTCAACCTACAAAACAATATCCGCAGAAACATCTAGGTAAATAGACACGTATTGTCTGAAAGGCTTTCGGTATATCAAATAAACAGCAACTGTGCATATTCGTATTACCTATTTATGTTTAGATTCAGTTTTCCCCATAGCTACCTTCTTGACTGCAATGCGTATTGTTGATTCATCGTCGCGTCGGTTTGTTTTTCTTTGATTAATATTCTCTGAATACAATAATTCAAGCTTGAATTTCCTGACAGGATGACGAAGCTGTTAATCGTGACTGACAATGTGTTGAAATTTGGGGATGGTTACGAGTCTGGAAGGGTTATTACGCCCCCATTATTAACCACTGTTATTGCGGAAACACAATTCGATCAGAGTTTAGTTAATACAATAGTGGAAATGAAAGATGGAACTGCAGCCTCTGCCGTAAAATAAATCCGAAACAAGCCTAATCACTAGAAATGCAACACTATTTTCAACGCGCGTTTTATCAACCGAGTTGGCGTCTTCAGGAGATGAAGAGATCTGAAGACGCCAACTAGGTTGATGAAACGTGCGCCGAGAAGAGTATTGCATTTCTATTGACTGAGAAAAGAGTAAAAGTGTCTGCTATATCTGCAGGATAGATGGTTTCAAAACTATCAAGTCCATGATTTTTCCATTTCAATATAAAATATTGAAATGATAAACAATTCTCAAATAGGTATGAACAATATCAAAGAAAGATATACATATTATCATATAAGAATAGCGGAAAGTGGGTAGTAGTTTATTTATGTAATAATTTGTTAATTAACATTTCATCAACAGAACAAATCATAATGTTATATTTGTTCATCAGATCATCTGAGAGTGAATTGATTATTTTGGCTCTAAATATTCATGACGTACTTCATGATTGGCAAACTCATGTAGCTGTCTGGTATTATTTGAAGACTTTTGTTTGTTAAGATTGTTTCTGTCGAAGATACCATCAGCTAATGTGAAATATTTTTTATATTTTTGATATAAAAATTCAGTTGAATACCGTCCTCCTCCAGTATATCTCCAGAAATCCTATCTGAATCACTGCAAAGGGTCGTAGGTGAGTTACTGATACCCTTTTTTTTAAGGAAGAAAAGAAGCCATTTATTTTGAAAATGAGTGGTTTCTTACTTCTTTCGGAAAACTCTCACATTTTTCTATAAAGATGGAGAAGTAGAAGACAAGAAACTGTCTTTCCCAAAAAGAAATATCTCCCAAAAATATATCCCTTCTATTTCAAATTCCATTTTGTTTACTAATGAGAATATCGAACAAATAAAAAATTAAAGAATTATCTTGTGTTCCTACTACTTTGGGAATAGTAAGTTATGATATTTTAATTTTTTCGTCATAAAATATGTGAGCTTACTTTCGGAATATAAATTTTTTCTCCGATCATCAATCATCACTCGTTTTCATTCACTATTATCATATTCCCTCCTGTCACGTTAATCCATCAACGTACGTTTTCCAAACACTTCGATACCATCTGAACAAATTCAGGTAAATTTACGTCACCTCCACGGATCGTTCGAATAATTGATGTGAAAGGGTGACAACCCTTGTTTCAAATTACTCCGCTTGTCGATAAACCTATTCTAAATTCCATCGAGCCACAATGACGCGACTTGTTCGGATAGGCTTGTCAACAAGAATACCAAAATTGATATTCGCCTTGTCACCAACTTGGGTTTCAATTGTTTTGGTTCTCTGCGCTTTTGGTTAGAGTTCGGAAAGGTACAATAATAGATGGATGCCGTGGCCTAACTGAAAGAAAACAGAGTGTTTGTCGATTGCACTAGAGAACAATTAAGGAACTTTCACCGAAATTTCACCTGGAGCTGTAACGCATTGTGATTCTAGAAAATCGAAATCACTGTTCCGTTGAATAATATTCTGTAAAGAAGTGAGTTACGGGATGTGACTGAAGATTAACACGTTTCAAAGATTGTTTGTCAAGTCAAGTTGAACAACCTATTTTCTTTCGAAACTATAATGGATGGCGAAGCCGTGGGTTCGATTTTGAATGAAGGTGATAATCAGTGCCGGTTTAGCACTACCGGTGTCCTGGGCGAGATTTCTACGGGGTCCCACTAACTAAAAGTCAAACCCATACGGGAAAAACAATGAATATTATGCAATGAAATACCCACCTATTGAAAAAAAAAACTCATTCATTACAAGGACAACAAAAAACTGATGAAATTTCACTTTTCTGGCTTTCTTATCAGCGAACATTTTCATTATGGAATCAAAGTCGATGCTTTCAACAATTTCGTTCCCGATTGACAAGGTTGCCAACATTTACTGCAAAAACTAAAAACAAAAAAGAGCTTTCGAAGAAAAATAGTTTTTCAACAACTCCCAGAAGAAGAAACAAATGGGATAATTTTTATATTCCAGATTTCTTTTGAAATAGCACTTGTTTTCGAAACTCTGAGCATAGACAATATCCCAAATGAAAACATCCATTATTCTTTGTTTTCCGACCTTCCTCAGAACATTAGAAAGAACATAATTGATCACGGTTCATTGTTTTGTGTATATTATTCTTAGTGAGGATTCAATTAGTTCTTCACGAGATTCTCCAGCTAAGATGAAAGGAGAATCCTTCGTTTGATTCATATTGGCATTTATCACGGTATACCAATGAAGAAAGTAAGAAAACCTGGAAAAGGACACCTCTCAAGAACACACGGTATTAATAATAATATGATGATGATATTGAATTATCTATTTGTTGTAAATACTATAAATATTGATACCAACAAAATGTTTGCATTATGCGGATGACAAGTATAAAATGTGCTCCATGAATAATTTTTTGCGAATGAAGGACTTAGAAAATTGTCAAATCTCACTGCTCCTTGAAGATCCAAATCAGAATTTAATATTAAACTCAGACATTCTACATGTAATTATTATCAACGTTAATCCATCAGATCATCAAGCAAATATCCCTGAAATAAACAATACAATTTTAGACAATGGAAGTCCGAACTGCTGAAATTCACCACGAAACATTGTCATTCACCTGCAAACATCAAGCAAATAATCGTGCTCTTCCATATTTTTTTAAATAACGGATTATTTCTCTGCTTGGTCTTGAATAAAGTGATTCAAGAGAATATTCCTAGTTACACTCATTACTACCAAACGTTTTCCTAGTGACTTTTGTGTATTCTATCTATATACTTCTGGATAGTAGGTACTTGTACTCCTGAGTCGTACTTGTGTATATGCCTGAAGATATGATTTTTAGATTTTTGGATAACATATCATTGGTATTTCAAAACTGTAACGAGCCGACTAATTTTCTCAAGCATAACGAATGAAACATTTCTTTTGAAAAAATTGTGTTCCACCTAGATATGTTTCAATGTATCACTTTGTATATCTCTGTCTAGACGTCTGAACTCCTCCTACAGTTCATGGAATAAAACGGACCCATCTGCATATTATGTTGTCTGTTCTACGAAACAGCTTTGTCTAGGTTTTTTCGTTATTCTTTCCCTAGACACGTCGACCTTAGATACATTCTGCCAGTTCCATTTAGTTCGAAAAAAATTAACGCTATCATCAATCATCGTTATCTCATGATTAATGCTGCCGGGAGACAGGCATCAGACCTCTTTTTGGCACTGTATGTAAATCGTGAACGCTCCAGCATATTGTGAAAGTGTCACCTAAATGGCCGGTTTTGTTGGCGTGAACACCTCAGCAGTTACTGCGTGTGTCCTATACAAATAAGTGAAGGGTCAGATTTCAAACTGCATCGAACGTTATGTGAAATATTGGACGACCTTTCAATAACGACCGTGGCAAAATTCAGAGTTAATGAGGGCCGAAACATTTTAATAATTTCTGCTGAAATGAACCTATAGAGTACCCAATGTTTTAGAAGGAATTCTTAGATGGATCCGTGAAAAGGTGAGTTGAATTCAAAAATGAAGTATTGAACTTTTCGATGCAATATTCATCACGATATTGTAGTATAATCATCACAATATATTAAATATTCCTATACTTAGCCAAAGTTGTCATTGGTTGGTGAGTAAATATTGATATGTATCAGTGCATGATTAACAGAAGGAAGTCTATCATGAAAATACAACAAGACAAAATCACTCTGAATTTTTGAAATTAATCAAAGGGATGCAGATTTTGGCATATAAAACGTTAAAATTAGTATATGCGCCATTCTCAGCTCTGCCCTAACAAACAAAATTATAAAACACAAGTTCACTTGTGAAAATTCCGTAGTAACTTATAGGAGTGAACTGGAAGTTGTTTCCTTACTATTTCTGTATATAATTATCCATTGCAATTTTTTTTCAGATGAGAATTTCGAGAAAAATCTACAGAATAAGGAAAGATTATGTTAATTTCGAGTTGGAAAAAAATACGTTCTGTAAGACACTATCATTGTAAAGAGAAGGGTTAATTTGCGAATATATTGGTACGGATCTGGGCTACAGAAAGAATAAAGAAAATGATTCAATTGTTTCGAAATGTATTTCGTTGTGAAAATTTCAGAAAACATTGAATTCCAAATTTGGTTTCAGCAGGTGACAGTTATGACAGTATTTGAATAGTTTCCGATACAAATCTTGAATTTATAAAGTACAATATTTGAAACTATGAGTTTTTCACAATTGTCTATTCAATCAATTCGACTGAAACACGTTGAGTAGAGAGTGACCAACTCATCATTGATCCATCATCTCAAAAACGTAGCAATGTTGGCAGAAGGGAAACAGAAAATATTGAAAAAAGACGGTGTGCTCATGAGCATATTATTGAAGATGAATGTAATAAAATTTGATGAATATTTTGAATGAACATCTCACAAACAAATAACAAGTAGAAAGTTCAATAAGAGAATTCATAAATATATCTTAGATCAAGTGCTTATGTGTTTATATCACCATATCAAATTATAGAAAATAACGGACGGAGCTCTTGAAAAATGAAGGATAAAAGAAATTACTTTTAATAACAGAAAATTCACCTCATCATCAATTAGCAGATTATCATTCCGGATTGTCATGCCGGAACAGCAATACCTCTCGAGTGCTTCTGAGTCAGAATGAAAACTTTACCTACAACTAGAGGAATGACAAGTCGAAACGTCAACCTGTTTTGGAGGCTACGAAATCCACTTCGACGTTGATGAGAAATTGCAAGATATTTCCAGCCGTAGGTATTCCAGATGACAGCAATAATTCAGCAATATATGATATCTATATGACAGTTTGGAAGGACTCTGCTGCGTATGAAGAAAATATCTGTGTATGAACACTCACATGATGCTTGATACTTGGATTCGTTAGTCAGATCTATGAAAATTGAACCTTACTACAGTCGAATACAAGTACATGGGGAAATGACGTAATTGAAGAAACAAACGAACGAACTCCGTTCATGATAGAGAAGCAATAGCGAATAATTATTCGTGAACGGTAGCTATTTCGAAAACGAATAAACCATTGTGTTTCGTTTGAGCATATTTGTGTTTCGCACTGCGAGCAAAATGAAACTTTTCATTGTGCGAAAATAATTGAAAGTCTGTTGGTCAAATGGAAACATGAATTTGTTCGAAATTGTCTGTTTCCGTAATGAAGAAATATTCACTATTTGATTATTTTCCGAATCATTTTGATAGGAAAATAAACTATTGGTAGGGAATGTTATTTTTGTGGAATGGACTTCAAATTGGACACTTTCAGTTCGGCATAAAAATCACAACGATAATTTCGTTTTTTCTGCTATATTTTATTGAGGCAATGTGAATTGTTTTGATTATATGTGACGGGTTAGGTCTGAAAATTACTTCTTTGCATTATCTACACATTTCTATGTTCACAGTTACTCACTCCTTTTGAAAATGTTTGCTTCCTTCCTTTGGAAGGTTCCCATATTTTTTTGTATCAAGATGGAGTAGTGGAAAGCTAAAAAGTTTCTTTCCCATAAACGTGTACATCTACGGATCAGATGGAAAAACAACCCCTCATCTTTACATTTGATTTCAGGCCATAATTTCACTCTAATTTTTGTCAACTATTTTCACTCTATTCCAGAAAATTCAAAATGAATCATGAAAATGGTTAGGAACATGAAAGTTTGTTTAGTTTTGTTGTAATTCAGTGATGCATTAGCAAACACTTTTCATGGCAACCAAATGTTTGTGCCGCTCCAAAAAGTCTCTCACTTCTACATATGATATTTCTAGCGAATTTCGGGATGATACTAACACACATTAATTGAAGGATTGTTGATTCACATCTCCCAGAACCACTAGAGACTTGGCCTGAATCAACTAATCGTAATGTTATTCCTCATCTCCGCCAACGTTATCCAACTTTATTGAAGCACGTATCGTGAATTTACATTTCCAGTTCAAATATGCGATGCAATAATTTTAGTTCCGTGAAACTTTCTTGTCGAAGCCGACTGGCTGTGGTACTTTCTGAATTCTGTTCGCACAATGCAGTATTTAATTTACTCCAGCGACTAAACTAGGTTTCGCGCTACTGGAATATAAAAGTCACCTTGCGAATATACCTTCGATAGTTGGATAGAAGTCGCATCTCTATACACCATATGACGATGTCGGTGGACAGTATTGAGAATTCAATTCAGTCTCAGGGAAAATGATGATTTTTGCAACAAGGAAAGACGTCATTTCAAAGGTGGATTGAATTAATATGGGAATAATATAGTTTTTTTTTTGTTGAGAGCCACTTATCACTTTTTTCCTTTCAGCTCAACATACATTTGAATAATATTGTTTTCTGTGCTAGTTCTTATGGACTACGCGTATGTTGAATATTTGCCATATTTATCTGGACATAAATTGTGTTGTTATTAAGTAACTTGAATCCTGACTTCATGACTGCATTGCCTGTAGCTGAAGTATCCGTTATACAGCACTATATTGAACCTGTTTTCTTGAAATGTACAGTGAAAAGTGAGTAATCCTGTAATCCTTCCTAGCCGAACTAAGCAGTTTCCTTAGAGGATGTGTGCGCACCGATATATTAGTATATACTGTTATTATATTATGTTTCTGAATACCCAGTTTTCTGTTCCAGTACCATATCATAGATTTTGTTACCACTCACAGTTGAATTAGGGCCAATATATGAATTTGATCATCATCAGCTTTTTGTGACCTATGATACCGGTATATCCTAGTGCCCAGTATATAGTGAATCTCATTATGTATGACAGAATCGACTGATTTCATAGAATGTTCTTACTTTTGACTTTTTATATTCTCATTATGGATATAATTAGCCAGGATTCACAACATGAAATTTTTTTGGCACTACCTAGCATCAAAAAAAATTATATAATATCCTCGTTGACTGAACTGTGAAAAGTGAACTGAATTTAATAGAAAATCAAATAAATATTTCTGTCTAAAATCGGTAATTCAATATTTGAAAAAACTGACCTAGGCCACACAGTTTACTCCTTAGGTCTCTTTTATGGACACGATTTATGCTATTTGCTGTGTTGTATGAAGGAAGGTTTCGAGAAGGAACTAGCCATTATCGTAAAAAATCTTCAAAGCAATGGCTACTTCAAAATGATGGTGGCACACATGGCTAGAAGACAGCAAGAGCCTTTTAAGAAATAAAAGCCATCACAACCAGTGCTGGCTCTTCCCCACGCCAAAGGATTTTCGATGAAGAAAAGAAGAATTGTGTTCAAGTACAACATCAGATCCTGCTTCAGATACGAAAACACCATCCTTATCAGCCTCACCCAAACCAGGCTGCCAAACGCAGACTGCAAATTCCAAGAATTGCATCTACTGGATACCCTGTAAGTGCGGAAAATCCTATATCAGTAAAACTAAGAGACCATCGAAAGTCCGCATTGCCGAGCAGACGAAAAACATGTTTAGACTCATCAACATTACATCAAGGGGCCCCAAGCTGGGAGGAACACTGATTCAAGAGGAACTTGATTTTTATATAAAAATTGATTTTACAATTTTACGAAAATCGTACATCATCTTTGTATGTGGAGATCACTTATCTAAAAATGATTTTTTTTTCTAAACGGCAAAAAATTATTATCGAGTTTCATTTTCAGGGTTGATTTTTACAGCAAAATTACTCTCAAGATCAACTCGGAAAGTGTAATTAACTTCAGTTTCACACTAATTAAAAGTGAATATGTTTCTCTTTCATTGAATAAATTTGTCAATCACCGAGTGAAAATATCACTCAATAGATTATTTCACTCTGTGAAATTGTGAAACACTTGTGATACATACCATTTTTTTAGGTTACATATTGTACTGAAGTATGATCATTATTGACATATTGACCAAATTTGACACATTATTGTGACAAATAATGACTGGTGATGATAACTTCAGCAGGAAATAACTTTTATTACACACTAAGTTTTCTGATCTATTGCAAATTCAAGAGGGATTTTTTGAGTGGTTAGTTAATATGATATTGGAGAATTTGTATTCAACTGAATAATGAAACAAGTGATTGTTACCAGAGGAATGATTTTTTAACAACAATTATTCAAACTTTCGATACGTAACTCTGTCTAAAATTAAAATCAAACTCTACTGGTAGAGTAAAATGTTCAACATCACCATCTATTCCAATATTATGCTAGAGGAGAAAAGAAACCCCGATTTACTCTACGAATAGAGGAAAAATCATATCTGAGTTTGTGAAAGTCAAACAAAAATTTTTGTAAAATCAATACTCCCCTACTTGAGTTATTATTTTTAACTGATAGCGTAAGGCTAAAATTCATTTTGTCCTTCAGGATGCAAAACATACTTTTTTCGAACGATTTCAGAAAAATTCAGCATGAGCTAAAGATCAATCACTTTATCTTTGACTTCCATTCCTGGTTTTATTCTAAATGAGAATATCCAAATAAGCCATTTCTGAAATATGGAACGTTTCATTCAAAGACTGAACGATTTTCAATAACGTCTCCGAAGCTAGTGAATTACTAGTTCCCAGAAGCGCGAGTGTACCAAAAGGCCGGTATGCAACATTAATTATGCAGAAATGGGTCTCTGGACGCGAATATCTATAGCTCGATCTGATAGTCGATGCGTCTGAAACAGCGTAGGACGGGCGTCGTGACGGGGACGTATCTCTTCGACGCTCACGTCCAATATCCCGATAGGCAGAAGGCACACCTGGGATAGGACCACTGGGATGTTATTAACTCACCGACCTATTTTGTCAAGTCACATAATAATTTGGGAGGATCATTATTTGGTTCCGACGAACAAAATTTGAAGGATCCAGGTAGCAAAATGCCAAATTTTCTAGTAACATTATGATTTATGTGTATACATGTATTTTAGGAAGTTTCAAATCCAGAAGAACATCGAAGAATGGTGATTTCTTCACAAAAATATCCTTCAAAATTTATTTGCAAGTACAGTATGGGCTGCAGTGAGTAGGGACTTCGAATATTTGAAGAATTTGTATCAGAAACTTTCATACTTACACATTTCTATATACTTATGTACATTTCTCTCAATGCCTCACGATACATAGAGATTTTGGGAATCACAAGTCATGGTATGTTGAGAGAGGGACTATATTTTCATCAGAATCGGTTTTATTTCAAATTGATATGAATAGTGGATTTAAGGACTGTCTCCTTTCGAGATAGTTTCGAAAAGATATGAAACATATGTTTATATATTGGGATGTATAATGAAATGTGAATTTTTTTCATCCATTCGTTTATAAACTTGAATCAGAAATTACCACTTCAAACTGAAAACTTCAAGATTCAAGTCGAAATTTTGGGTTTGAAATAATTTCGGATTCGAATTTGAAGAACAAATGAACAAAACAATAATCAATTCATTACATTTTCTGAATTCACACCTAAGCTTTCCATCTCTCTGAGTTGAAACTCAAAAATTCGACATCAAAGTTGAAATTTCGGGACTGAAGTGAAAATTTTGAGTGAGTTGATGAAAACAACATTCTGATTAATTCGTGAAAATTATGATTGTACCCTGCCTTGAAGTTTCGAAAGCTTGCATTTTCTTGCGGTCACTCTGTATAGATATCAGTGGGTTCGGTGTAATGCTGATGGACTGACTCGTACTTCTAATTTATTTTGAAAATAATCGCCTTCAAGCAATGTGACAGTGAAAGACCCAAATAATGATGTAATCAAACGAAATGACACAAATAAAATTAGTTATGTCATAATCAATCCAGTAGCAGTTGAATTTTTAATGACTCCACCTCTCTAATTATTCGATTCGCAACCGGTAGAAATAAAAATCCAATCGAATGAATTTCCAGAACGAATAATGGCATGATGGCATGATGAAATTTTAATTGTTTATTATTCCCATGGCAGATGGAAGGGATGAAAGGAGTAGGTAACTCATTATAAAGTTCGTTGTTTGATTTAGATCACGCGATTCCTAGTAATTTACCATGATACTGAAAGTTCATCGATTTGCGGATATCTGTTACCCGCAATTGGGATATGCTTTCGTGCCTGGCCTCCCGAATACGCCTCAGATATCTGTTTGATTACCCACCTAGACAAAGATCCGAAATAGACGATCGACAAAAGGTAGGCAATCATACCGAGTGAGTTGAATTCGAGTATATGGAAAGCGGATGCGAAAACAATACAAATTTCAAAGAAGATGGAATAAAGGCAAAGTTGCGTTTTGAGAAGCTCATTCTTTGTGGATTGAAAAATCTTGGCAAATCCTCTTGCCTTCGGATATATTCAGGAGAATGCGATAATACAGATTCAGGTTTCTTCCAACCGATATCTGTCCAATAAATACAATTCAATATTTCAACAAAATATTGAAGTTGTATCAAGGTGAAATGAATATTTCCGAAACATTCTGGTGCGGTTGATTAGATTTTCAAAAATTTTCTGAACTTTGTGTCGATGGACTTCAGAAAAATGCTGAAGAATGTTTATGTTTCTTGTGTCACCTTCAATTCTAGATATTCACTCAAGAATATGTAATTTTTTTGCGACATCGAAATATTCTCCAATTTCTCTATGGATAATTTCCAAAATATTGCGATAACGTTCGCCTTTTGTGTAGTCATGAATGAAAATGCCAAATATACACTCGTAGTTCCAATACATCCGCACCTACATGTTGGAACTAAATCGAGCTAGAGGTCAAGCCTCAAAACTCTAGGGATACATTTGTCGATCTGGAAATACTTCAATAAATTCTCGAGCAAATTACTAAGATTTGAAAGAATAATCTGCTATTCAAAAAAGTACCCAAAATTCCGTCGGATAATGAAAAGTCCGTTTTCAATAGCTGCTAAAAGATAATTATCAACAGACAGTTGGAAATTCTTTCCACATTTGTGAAATTTTCAGACAAGGACCTTGTTTTTTCCCCACATTCTGAATGTTTATAATTTGTAAGTGCATAAGTCAATTTTATTGTATTATATGGCTGAAAATAGTTGGAATTATTTGAAAAAGTTTACAAAATTTTTTTCAAGCTTTATTTGCTTACTCTCTCTATAATTACCCAATGACAAAAATTCATTTTATATCTATGTGTGAAAAAACTGCATAGAAATAATTGTGCAAAAAGCTGTCGATTAGAAAACTCTAAAACGTACATCGCACTATGATTTAGAAAGTGTTATGGATGCGTGAAATTAAATATGATGCGGCTTCAGATATGTTTTTATATATTTCTATAATTTTTTCGACTACTATTCAGTTGTTAGCTCCTGCTTGCGAAGTTATCTGTGTAATAATTCATCCACGAACACATTTGCGACTCCACCATTTATCACCATTATAGGCTCAATACTATAAATTGAATGATTTCAGAGATTTTCGTTACCCGCGGTTACCCTTAATATTTGCGTATATTTCAATTTGTAAATGTGATTTCATTTGTTCAAATAATATCATATCATAAAACTGACCGATACCTAATGAAAATCCTTTATAACGTATTCAAAATAACACTTTAATGTGTTATTAATCAAAAAGTATTTTGACGCCTGAAAATGCTATTGTAAAGCGGAACACGTTCGCAGTTTTGTGAACTGTGGAAATCTGAGATTGAAGTGTTTCTTGAATACAATCATTGGAAAGAATCAAGGAATTTGGGTTGGAAAAGGTATGTTTTTAGTAGCGATTTGTTTTTGGAAATGAAAGGTTTTGACATTCTACTTCTTCATCTTTGTACAAAATATGTGAGAATCTTCCAAAGGATTATCGACATAAAAATATTATCCAAATTCCTTCTTGTGCTTGTCCACTTCTTTTATACTGTCACAATTCTGATATTTATGATATGTCACGGTGCATGCAGCAGGTTGATCCCTAGGGATACACCGCGTAGTGTCACTGGACGTCCATCAGATGTAACACCGTGAAACAAGGAAATTCTGAAAATTTCTTTCATGTATAAAGTCAGACGATGAGAAGAATAAACACAAATCGAGGAAAACGTTTTTATGAAAATTTCATCAGTTTAACTAAATCTTTTTCCTGGGAATCATTATTATTTCAGTTTTGTGATGAGAATTCATGACACTGATCTAAAATTGAGAATTTCGTGTGCACTGATGTGAAATCATCAACAATGAAGAATAACTACATATAATGAAGGAAAGTCCCCCTGTTGTGTCTGCCTGTCTGTTTGAATAGGATAAACTCAGTAACTAACAGAGGGATTTTCATAAAGTTTGCACTAATGGACGGGAAGATTCCAGAAGAAGGTTCAATGTGTGTAATTTATTAATGTTTTGTATGAATTAGTCAAAATATAACGATGTTCTCAATGAAAAATTGGGGTGTATCCAGGGAATCTTGTCGAAAACGCGGCCTTATCACTTTGAGGTGCAACGTAATAGCTATCGTTGCTGATACTTCGAAATACTACTTTCGTCCTCATACTAAAGAGGCCGTGATAAGTAGTTCAATTTGACTTTATCCTTCCAGCCAGGATTTCGTTCTCTTAAAAATTGATCACATACAATATGGTAATTGGTAAGCTATTCAGATGGATAATGTTGGAATGGAAATTATGATGGAAAGTTACAATTGCTTGAAGGTTATAATCGATGTTTTTGTGTTGTTTTCAGCTAGATAGATATCCTGCTATTTTTATTGCGGAATTTATAGTTGTGAACATTCTTTTGCTTGTCTGAATTTCATCAAAGATTATTTTTATTGATAATAAGCTGATGTTATGAGAATGTTGAAGATTATAACAATAATTACGGAGATTTCAATTTGTATAAAAACTTACAAAAACAAAGATGAATGAAACACATACAAAGGTAAACGTGCATGTCTTTTTTGATTACGATGAAAGCGGTTACCATTCAAGTCTCGTATTATTATTTCGCACTACGTCACTCATTCTATCTGTACGTTCTTGAAATATACAAAACTAACCATCAACAAGGATAACTTTTCGATAAATGAAAATTGCATAGATTTTTATGTAAGATTAACATGTATAACCCATTTATTTGAGCCTAGCCGTATACTGACAACTTCATCAAAGCAACATTCCAAGTGGAGGTAGAAATGGAACATCTGGCGTGGAATGAATCCGAAAGGAACTCATACTACGACGAATATACTACGATATTCACATATCTGTTCAACGCCTTCGACTAGTAAACCAATTGAAAAGATAGATCTTCATTAAATGAGAAGTATTCCAAATGAAAACTCAAATTAATAGGTGTTAATGTATATACAACAACACTACACAGAGAAATACATTTATTATGATTTCAGGAGAATACTTCAAAACTAACCTGTGTCATATTAGTAAATCGGAACAGTAAGAGAAACAAATTTGGAATTTTTTTCCCTGCTGTGTTTTACGCCATCGAGAGACCAAGGGTTGGAGGAAGTATATGCAGAGCAAAAAATTTCCTATGTCCAAAACACCTTTTGTTTGGATTGCCATGAAAAATATAATTTTATTTCATTGCGTTTTAATTTTTTGTTGTCATGTTCAAACAATCAGTTTTTTCCAAATATTTTCAATTTGTTTCTTACACCTGGTGGCTATTTTAGCTAAAACGAACTATATATGGCAGTTGTAAGCACAGAGCTGGATATTTTCAGAAATGGCTTTACTAATAGTTCTGTACTTTTATCCAGAAACGGTATGGAAAATTATATAGGAAAAATAAGTCACACAAAAACACTTCGTCTCATGTTTGTCTTTGACGAGCAACGAATATTCGGTGTCAACCACTCCGAATTTTGAATGTTTGCTTTGTTTTTGTGGGAGCAAATATATTCCGAATCTTCTATTTTCTGCTGTACTGTCAACACACTCAAACTAAGCATGTGATGTTTCT
The DNA here is from genome assembly GCA_015342045.1 of Leptinotarsa lineolata. NCBI lineage: Eukaryota > Metazoa > Arthropoda > Insecta > Coleoptera > Chrysomelidae > Leptinotarsa > Leptinotarsa lineolata. The sequence goes on from WOGR01000786.1 coordinate 17,315, forward strand.
TGAGAAAACAGCGATGTGAAAGATATACGAAAGATTTCGTGAACATTTCGAGATGTATAAAACGTGGCTGAGGAATAACAGAAGAGTTTTCTCATAAGTTGTTTTTAGTCCGTTCCATCAAATACTGAATGTTTATGGTTAAAATCATGAGGAAAACACATTTCTGTAACCATGGGCGCACTGAATGTTAGATCTGAATATTTCAGATCAAAAAGTGTACAATTTATAAAAAAATATCGAAAATAGTCATAATATATTGTATTTGAATCAATAGATCCAAATAATCCTTCACTGAGAGCGTAATGATTCTAATTGTTGTATTCAATTCACTGAATAGGAATTGAATATCGAGATATTTTCTTTAACAGACATATTAAGAGGCAGACTGAGTTCCTAATGACGTTTAGAAATGAGTAATTACGTAGTAGAGAATGTGAAACCTTTTTGTTATGATCTCTGGATTGGTACAAATACAACAATTTCACCATTACACCTTGTGAGTGTTAAAAAGTATATTATTTTCTATGAAGAGGATGGAAGTGAGTCAAAGCTGTGAACTGTTGACAATCCATACATTTTTTTCATTTCTGTCAAATGTTTTTCAGACTTAGTTTCCAAACGGACAACAGAAGGGTATATAAAATTAGATATTCATTGGAATATTTTTTACATATGTGAAGCTTCGTCAGCAATTGTAATCGAAATATTACAAGCAATTTTGATACCTTTTGAAAAACATCCAAAAAATAAATGAGAGATGTTTAGAAAAATTGAAAGCGGTATTTGACAACAAGCCTCCATACGACTCTGAAAGGTCGTATGGTAGCATGTTGTGAAATTCAACACTCTGTTTTATTTTCATTGTTTTCACAAAAAACACTCGTTTTTCACGGAATCGCCGCTGAGCAATCACTTACTATAGAATAAAGTCCACTTACTTTGTAAAAATCAGCCCCTAACAAAAACCTATCATAAAAGACGTGTACATCTTGCTAGTTAACATTGATCCTATGTTGTATTGCTGATCATACCAAATTTCAATGTTTCGAATGTTTTCATAACAGTAATAAATGGAACTTGGATGAGTCTGTATTTTGGAGACATTGAACATAAAGGTGCCTTTCGAAACTGCTCGTACACTTCAACAAGTATTGAGACAGAATGGCTAAGAATGAGGATTGCGACAATAAGTATATTGGTCAAACAAATTGACTATAATAAATTGTCTCAAAGAACACCTTCCAGAGAAAAAAATGAGGAATTTTCAGAATGACTGAGAGTGGAATGAGATCTATGAACAGCGATGAAGGATTTATCCCAAAAAGTCAGTTGTTCAGTTTCTCACGTAATATTGAATGTCAAAAACCAATATATTATTATAAAGAAACAAAATAACCATTACATGAATTTCATTCAATTTGATGACCCTTTAATAAAGATTACGACGTAAGAAAAATGCCCAAATCGCTTCTAAAATGTAGTTTTATCATCCCCTAATGATATTAACATTACTCGCCCATTGTGCGAAAAGTGTCTTCCATCATATCTTCTCTATAGACGTCAGATATATCTTCTTACTACTCCGGATGTCTTTGAAAATTCAGCTTATTAAAAATGATAACTATTGTCACTTTCCTCCTGCGGTCATGAAAAACTAATGAATATATATCCAAGAGAACAGTATGAAGCTACAAAATGACGGTGGGACAGACATAATTCCCTTCTTTCATTTATTACTTCAAAGAAAATGACCCCAAGGAGTATTTCCCTTTTCAAGTTTATTTTCATTTGTTCATTGAAAGGAAGTTTGCCCATTGCGCGTTATACTCATCAATTTATATCATTTCCTTGGATTTATTGTATGCCGGTGATATTTCCAGAGGTGAACTAGAATATAAAGGAATGCCGTGATTCCGAAAATAATACAGTGAAGTATGGAAAACACAAATCAAGAATATTGATGGGGTGCGTTGTAGTGAATTATTTTCAAATGACAGTTACTTGGTAAAGATGGTAAAGATTATTAAAAATATCTTAACGACTCGACAGAAAAACAGATTTCGAACAAATTTAAATAGACTCAATATTGATGAAAGCCGATCACGAATAAATTCAATAACAATCAAATCTACAGAATTTTTGTGAGTTGATATCGTCTGTTTTCATTTCAGAGTAATATCCCAGAAGATGCTCAATTTTGTACAAGGAATTCTGTAGTTTCGAATGTTACTGGATGAAATATTTGTAAGTCTTATACCAGTTATGTTTGTAATTCTCTATAGGAACGAAAAAAAAATGACTAGGCATCTACTACCCCCTACCATTTCTCTCTCATTATGAACTTCTTGTCAATAACTCATCAAGTTGTTTTTATTATATGCGTTACAGAAACAATTTATTGTATAAGTTTTAAACTGTCCTTATAGCACAAAACTGCAGTAATGTTAGTTAGAAATAAAAGTGGTGAAGAACATAGAAAGTTTCATTTTTCATTAAGATCTTATAACGTTCCGGTCTTCTGAATACTTCAATTTTTTGGAATCGACACATATCTCCTGCTTTACCGTTACTCTTAATCAATTCAAATTCTCATTATGGTATATTTTGTCAAAGTTCTCAAGAATTTTTATTTTAAATATGATTTTTGTTGGAAAGCAAATTCAATCAACTTTTTTATATTCGTTTTATGTACTTCAGATTTGCCAATTTCTGCTCGTTCCTCTTTTTATTCGATTAGTTTTACTCGTGCAATTTTATTGATGATAGAACTTTCTGCTGCCGATACCGGAAAAGGAAATAATTCCGGGTTCAGTGTTGTTAATATGTAAAGATTCACCTACTAGAGTCATACTGGAATGAATTACTGTAGCAGTAGCAAGCAAACAGACGGTACACGTTTCTATTAAGAAAATTGTTAGTAGCATATGGTAATCAACCCATTCTCTGCCCGACAGCCTGTCTCATTTTTACGGTTTTCACAAAAACCGCTTGCTTTTCATGAAATCGTCCTTGTGTAATCCTCCACCAACCAATACAGTCCACTTAACAAGAAATTTGATCATTCCTTGAAGAAAACCTACCATAAGAGACGTGAAAATCTTGGTAGGTGACATTGATCCTATGTTTGATTGTCGATCACATCAACTTTATTTTACTTGTATCCCAATGAGTTTGAGATGATAGACTTTGCATGAAACTGTGATTCATTTTTTTCCACCTATATGCCAATCTGATTGTGTTCGTATCTAGATTCGAATTCACGACTCGCTCTTTCAAACTGAGTTCCAGTTAGTCGTAGACTCAGAGAAACTCGATTTTCTCCTGTTTGATGTCATACATTTTTTTCTAAGAAGATATATGTGACAAAACTGGACAATACGATGTTTGAGCGCACAAATACATCAGCGATAAATTATAAATTCCTGTATGTTGAAACAGTTATAATCGCTTAGTTCCTCAATAAACAAATCGGGTGTATTTTTCCATCATTATCGAAAGTTCGGATAATGATTCCACAGAAAGCGAAATAATGAGAACTGGAACCCGAAACTCCAAAAAGTATCTGGCATCAAACCCCGTAATTGGCACCAAGTTCACGACTTTGCACCATCAAAAAACTTTTAAGGAAAGTAATTTCCCCAAGATGGCCCTCTGGATAAAAAATAAATACCAAAAGAAAATACTGGTAGATATTCCAAATGTTTTCGAAAACAAGCATTCGACGAATTCTCGGCTTCGGTCGAGTTGAAGAAGTTTCCAATCTTGAACTCCGGCTGAACTTTAATCGGTATAAATTCGGGTAAATATCTGACCAAACTCGTGGTAAGCTTTTTACAATGAACAAATAGAAAAAGAACGCGATGAATTGTCAACGAATCGAAGAAATAATTAAGGCTGAGTAAAATGGGGAAATATCAAGATTTTGATAATTTTCATAACAGATATTGGACAATATGAACAATGTGTCAAAATTCACACAGAACCTGCTCAAGGACAAACTGCAAAGCTCACCCCGGAAGATTATGAGGCGAATGATAACAGATATGATATCATAACAAACCTCAGAAGTATTGAGACATTGAACAAAAACACTAACTATTCTGTCAAATAGTTTCAATAAATCCCAGACTAATCAACAGGTCCTCACTGTGATTCTCCTAAATTCTGATATGATATATTGTTCAGATATGAAGTATTCAAACTTTATGAGTATCCAATCTTTTCGGTTGCATATAGAATAATAAAACTATGTTACTATAAGTTACGTAACGTAATCGAATATTCTCAAGACTTTACTCTTCTCACCACTTACTCCAAGTCAGAAAGTGTGTCAAAGAAACACATGACTTCACTGAAGCAGCAGTTAATTACAATTGAATAAATAGTTAATTACTTTAGAAACTCTTCAAAGAAGTTTTAATTGGTCTGGAATAACAATGGAGTGATTAATTACAAGAAATTGTTCTATGATGATCATTTGTTATGATTTACGATGAGTTGATTGTTTAGTGTCATTTATTCGATAGACGGGATATTACAACGGTGTCTGCGACAAACAACAGGGCTGCTGGAAAAGGATTCGTCAATAATTAAATTATTCTGGAAATGATTGTGAGATTTTCACTGGATAGCCTGTTTCGCTACACAATAGCTTCCTCAGACGTGTTCATACTGACTAAACTCTTCTTGATTTGTGTTTTATATGATATAACAACCAATCTAAAAACTGATCATTTTACTAGATTTATATATACACTAATTGAGAACAGCAAAACAATAAAAGAAATTTTAACAGCTCATTAAATGGACATTTACTGAAATGATAACCGATTTTCACATTACAAAACAGATTCAATGGAAGGAGAGAATTCCATTTGGTCATTCTGCTCGAAGATAGTTCACGAATGTGTTGTTGGGTTTTCAAAATTCAAAAAACTACTTCGATGCTCTTTAATTCTTTGAGAAAATATTCATCCCTGATTGGCCAATATAAAGTTTTGTGTAAGAGCCATAAGTCAACTTATACACCCCTGATCTTTCCAAAATTGAATAATAACTGGATGAAAGTGAATAATGAAAATTGTTTTTGATAAACTTGCTTGAATTATTATTTGGTCTGTAAGCCACGTCCAAACATTTCTTTCTTGAAAAACTATTGATATTATTGGTGGGTTCATCAAGATATGAAAATGTCCTTCAACGGACACTATCATTTCTTGAAGTTGGGTAGACCTGGTCCGTGGCTTGTTTTTTTGGAAAGAACACAGTCGATAATATCTACCTTGTACTCGTTGTTGACGATTCGTTCGATGAAACTAAGCTCTTCCCGAAAATTATCATGGATTTCATTCTCTAGATTATTCATGAAAATTTCAGCCAGCAAAGGATTCAACGGACTTCGTATTATTAGTTCCTCGCTGCATGAATAGAACTTTTCATCTAATTGGAAATACAAATAGTAGATAAAAATATAAAATTTTCTGTTCTATTAGGGAATTTACATGGTTTTTGTCTTAGAGACGTTCAACCAGTTCAATTGTTTCAGTTGGTGGAATACTGGGAA
>WOGR01000787.1:0-22876 GCA_015342045.1 Leptinotarsa lineolata
GTAATATTCTCACAGAGGCAAATATTGTTCGGGACTTCGGTGTTTTTTTTTGACACCAAGGTTGATTTCCATCTCCACTATGAGCAGGTTGTGAATAGGGTGACAAAAATGTTGGGCTTTGTGTGCAGGACCACAAGATAATTCACTTATGTTGATTCCATCAGAACCCTTTATTACTCTTTGGTCAGATCAATATTCCAACAGCATATAAAATTCATATAAATAAAATAGAAATAACTCAGAACAAATTTTTAAGATATCTAGCCTATAAATTGAATATACCTTTAACTGAAAACACACTTAGAGAAGTTCGTACTGTAACAGAAATAGTGAAACTGAGTACTCGTGGAGTACTCAGATAGTAGATCTCTGCATAAGATTTTGAACAATTATGTTAATTATCCATACCTCTTGTCCACAATTGGTCTAGATGTTCCAGCTTGAATAACTCGAAACACTTAGACGTTTGCAATTGATTTCCATAGATGCACGTGTGTGATGGGTCAATATCCAGATTTGTACATTTCAGTTCTTGTGTAGTCATGGCTCCGCAACTTTTTGATTATTACCCCAAGCAATGAAATGTTGTAAAATGATTTACAATTCCAGAAAATCTTCAAAAGAATTTTCAATTCGAAAATGTTTCTATCCTAAACAGGAATCTCTCAAGACTTGATCAATTCATCATTTATGTATATTTTTTTAGCTGTTATATTCATGGCTTAGTATATTTCATATATTCTTTGTCTACTTGTGGCGAGCTCCATACAATATGTAATTGTCAAATGGAGAATAAATTGTTATTATTCATTATTTCATTGACACCACCTGAATTTTTTAGTATTTGATTGGTAAAAATACAGAGAGGCATGAACCAGACCAGGACGAGATTGAAAAAATGTACCAAGAAGACGAACTGCCACCTTATTATGTGAACGGACCTGGATCTGCTCAAGTCAACATGTTGTCCGCTATCCCTCTATTATGTCAGTACTGCAGTTGTCTTCCTTCCGACATGTATACAGAATACGCACCTGACTGGTATATTAAAACATCCAGCGATCATTCGGAAACGAAAATGTATAGTGTTGTCATTATGTTGCCGACCATATGTCCAATTGTAGATATGATCGAGGTAGGTTTTTTCAGTTTTCCTATAATATCAACATTATTTAAAGACTGGAAATTCCTTTTTTTCTGTATCTTTCCAGTAATACGTTGTAACGCTCTTCGTTGCGTCAACTCAATATTTGACGCCCTTAGACTGTACGGGCAAGATCTTAGACAGTACGGACGAGATCTTGGACGGTACGGACGAGATCTTGGACGGTACGGACGAGATCTTGGACGGTACGGACGAGATCTTAGACTGTACGGACGAGTTCTTAGACGGTACGGACGAGTTCTTAGACGGTACGGACGAGATCTTAGACTGCACGGACGAGTTCTTAGACGGTACGGACAAGATCTTAGACGGTACGGACAACATCTTAGGCGGTACGGACGAGATCTCGGGCGCCTCGTCCTCTACTATATGGTCGCAAGCTAATTACAGGGACGGAGGGGTGTGCAACGAAAAGAGTAGCAAAATAAAAAGGGCAGGGGTTTAATTTAAAATAATTTGAGCGGTGCTAACGGTAGACAGGAAACGCAATCATCTACAATCAATGAAGCAGGCGGGTATTGGAAGCTCTGTGCCAGTCACTTCAACAATAATGCCTGTCCCTCACCTACTCCAGCTATATTCTTTGACTCCGAAGTTTCGAAATCGGCGACAATAGCTGACAAGAGTACCAGTGAACGCGAATACGCGAAGGGCTGAAAACGCGGAATGAAGCTTCTGACAGATGGTTTAAGTTGCGAATATCACAGAGGACCGGAAATCGTTAAAGGAGACAAGGTAGCCCAAGTGGCGAATACCGTGGCTCGTTCCTCTGCTGCTGGCTTGTGGTGGCTCGGATGGACATACGGACTAGACTGCCCAGTTTTGCTGTCTCGCGGAGGCATATCGAATCGCTTTCCACCATACACGTTCCCTGTCATCAGCTCTGAAGAGGTGGTTTAAGTCATCACTACAGTATCGCGGGTGCTATGGATAACGGTCGAAGTTTTAAAAGCGACGACGATAACTGACAAGAGTACCGGTAAACGCGAAAAGGATAGCCCAAGGGTCGAATACTACAAAGGGCCGAAAACGCGGAGAGAAGCTTCGGACAGATGATACAAGTGGCAAATACTACAGAGGTCCGGAAATCGTCAGAGGAGACGCGTGAAGAAAAGGTAGCCCAAGTGGCGAATTCCATAAAGGGTCGTAAAACTTAGGAAACGCGTGAAGACAAGACAAGATAGTCCAAGTGGCGAATATCACAAAGGATCGAAAAACGTAAGCTCCGCATAACGATACTAGTAAACGGCTAGACCCACTATCGACGCAAACTCGGATGGTGGCGTACATGCACCTACTATAATTATCACCTACGTAAGTGTCGTATGATTCGGAATTACCCTTCGTAGGATCGTTCTGTGGGTCGGCACAGAGTACAGTCGGGTTGGTTACCCTCGCTTCCTCTGAATCCAGTCGGTGGGCTTCGGCTCGTTCCTCTGCTGCTGAATTGGCGCCCCATCACACGTTCCCTACCTTTAGCTTTAACTAGGTGGTGTACATCAGCTCTACACTATTGCGGGAGATATGGATTACGGTCGGGATTGCCAGAAATCATTCAGGAGATTTTCATCATTCGCGGAACAGAACCAATGAACGGAACGTACCGAATTCCCGGCTTTCTCCTGAATATTTTCCAGCAAGAACGATATTTTTATATCCGGAAATAACCGAGATACAATTATTCTGTTTCAAACGCGGAACTTTTAATAAAAAAACCGATGAGCTACTTGTAGACAAATAAGTTACGTACGCGAAAATAGTAACTTGTTTACAACGTTTAATGCAAAATTATTGGACTATGGGACGTTTTTCGAGATGGAAAATAAAACACACAGGTGAATTGACGCAGTGGCCGTGAGTTCGATCCATTATCTGGTTGAAATTGGGATGATTCTGAAACATTACATGGCTGATGGACTGCGAAAAGCCATGATGCTCTCTAGGTAACTCGAGAAGTTATTAATATTGTCCACCCAGGGCACGAAAGTAATGACCAAGCAATCAGTGTCCGACGTGCGATGCTACCAAAAGATGATCTAAGGAATGTGTGATTGAAGCAGAAATTGTTGCCAAAGTAAAGTTTGTAATGAAGCTATTCAAAAAAATCCTCTTCTATGTGACTTTTCTCCAAAAAGTAAAAATAACTCGGCTGCAATTTCCAGTTGAATTTGTAATTTTAGGGCCCGAGCTTGAGATCCACAAAGAACGCAAAAAGAGCAGCTGCATTGAAAGCTTGCATATTGCTCCATAAAGCTGGTGAATTGGACGACCATCTTCAGCCTCGTAAACAAGTAGTAAAAGATGAAGACGTCGGTTTTCTGTTCAAGCATTATCCAGCGATCAAAGAAGTGAATGCAGGAGTCACCAAAACTAGGAGGTTGCATAAAAAACAGGTAAGTAGACGATTGATTTTGATTTTTGTGAAAAATAAAGTGGAGGATTGATTATTGTTTTTCTATAATATTACATATTATATATACATACGTAACATAACATTATAGCAAAAGAATTATCATCTATATCGTATACTCGACCCGGATGTTACGCAGGTAGCTGATGCTATCTTGTGATCACTCAAGTGATATCGCTAACCTGAGGTGAGATGACTGAAATCACAAAATGCGGCTGGCTTCTGTTATTGACTCCATGCATTTGTGTTGTTTCAGCAACCAAGTGTTGCCTAGCCTTGTACTTGACTATACCGTACTAATGACAGCTAATGATCCAGAAACACGTGTCTGCGGTTTGCATATTTTCTGAGTGCTTTGTCCATGGATTTTCCCTGCTTTTGTTTATACCAAATACACTCGCTGAAATAAAAAAGGGGGCAAACCTTGGACCTGTTTGAGCGCGTCGTGTAGGACACGCAGCGCTGGACTGGCGTGTGTCCGAATTCGTTCGAAAACGTTTTCGACGTAGTTCCTCATGAATGCATCCACGTACTGGATGTTAAGGTCCAGGTCCCGGTAGATATATCTGTTCGGCATATATTTTAGAGCGTTTACGGCCGCCCGCAAGCAGGAGTTCATAAACGTCTGGATATTGCGTCTGTATGTCGCTGCGCACTGGCCCCAGGCAGGGGAAGCATACAGAATGATAGGTAGTTGAACGGTCTTGATTAGAAGCAGTTTCACTTGGAGACCCAAGTTACTCCTGCGATCTATAATGGGATAGAGGTTTTGTTGGGTGGCTTTCGCCAGCCCCAGCCGCTTCTGGGTATGGCACCTGAACGTTAGTTTTCTGTCGAGGATGATTCCCAGGTATCTTGGTTCGTTGGTCTACGGAATCTCCTGTCCGTTAAAGTTGACGTGTACTTCCGGTTGTACCCGCCTCCAGGTGAACAGTATCGCCGGACTCTTGTCAGGGTTTATACCGATTTTCCAAAGTTTGGCCCATTCCTCTAATCTGTCCACTTGTATCTAGTAACTTGCGCGTGGCTAGTGGATCTCGCCAGTAGAGCTGTGTCCGCGTAAAGTGCCAACTTGTTGAATTTGTTCTCTGGCTTGGGCACGTCTGCTGTGCATACCGAGAAGAGGTGTGGGGAAAACTGCACCTTGTGGGAACTCCTGCTTTCAAAAGTCTCCTGGTGGAGAGTTCGTGTCCTACTCTGCAACGGTATCGTCGGTCTGCTAGAAAAGAGTCGATCAGTCTTGCTTTCGGGTAGCCAAAACTGGTCATTTTGAATGGTAGTCCGTCGTGCTTGTGGTATCCTTTGCCTAATTTGAAACTTTCAGTCGCGTAGAGATTGGAAGCCAAACTTACAGTCCTATTCTATGAATTTAAGAATGACAGCATGGGGTGTCACTGGTGGCGCCATCTCTTGCGTAAGCCGACAATTTATTAACCCAGCTTCAAGACAAGCTTAGACAAGACGCTGTCTCAAGAATGTATTCTTTCTGAATCAATGCTACTAATACTTGATGGTCCTGTTCATTTCGAGATATCTAGTTATTCTGCTGCCAAATAGTTACACTTTCATAGAATTAACCAAGATATTCTGTGGGTTTGTATGATATCTCCTTTTCAACCTTCGATTTTGTTTTAGATTTCGAGATTTGCTCAAGGCCAAATAAAACCGAATAATGAACACTTCCTTCACGTGATAGAACTAGAACCGAATTTTCAACTTAACACCGAAGACATAAATTACAAAACAATCTACGATGTGTACATATCTCCGCTATGTTACGGAATCATAACTCCAAATCCATTACCAACTTTGTGCAGTTTCCCGATCTACGTTACCATGGGAACCATAAATGTTACTTTGAAGGTGAACGAATACACTGTGACCTTGACACAAAAAGAAATCGATATTATCAAAAAGTTTCACTTTCAAGTGTACGACGATATCTTGAAGATAGTTCAATCGTTTTTTATATTCGATAACTCTATGAACGCCGAAATGTTGCTGCTAGTTGCTGTCGATAAAATTAAGGGAGGAATCGATTTCGATGCTATGACCCTACACGGGGAAGTGAAGCTGGACAACGAATTGACCACCACAGAAAAACAGGAACTGGAGGTCAATCAAGAGACTTACCTGAGGAAGATAATTTGTCCCTGGTATAGAGCGGATTCGCCAGTTTACATAGTAACCGAGGTTTGCCTGAACAGAGACGCGTATTTCAACTTCCCGAACGAGGCATACAATAGCTTTAAGGAATATTTCGAGGAGAAACACAAGATACGGATAGTGAATCCCACGTTACCGCTACTATACGTGAAGGGACTCACGAAACGCATCAATTTCATAAAGCCTCTTGGCAAGGAGGCCAAGAAGAAGCGTGATAGAAGCTACGAGGAGATGACTGAGTATCTGCTGCCGGAACTAGTCGTCAAGCAAGACTTTCCCTCCGCTCTGTGGATACAAGCCAACTTGCTTCCGACCATCGTGTCCAGGATCAGCTACATGTTGCAGATAGAGGAACTCCGGTGCAAAATCGCGCAGGAAGCCAGACTGGGGAGAAAACTTGTACCCAACAAGAAGCCCCTGGAACTGGACGATTACGTGCTCGACTACGTTCCGTTCATCGAGGAAGAAATGAAAGATGACATACTCATCGAAACTAATCAATCGTTTGTGAATATACGTACGCTCAAGATTAATACGGATTTCACGAAAAAGATGCTCGAGGCCCAGTATCCGTGGAAGGACGAAGAAGAACCGAAAGATATAGAACGGGACATTACCGCTACCGTGATGGATGTTGCCTACTATGAGACTTTCATACATAATGGGAGGGGTTCTCCGGTGAAAACTAACGGGGTGTTGTCGCCTATTCGAGAGCAGCAGCTGGCCTTGACGTTCGAACAGAACTACTCAGAAAAAAGGTATGTTTAATATTCGTTTCAGATGGATTATGATAATGAAACATTGTGTATTGTTAATATATCAGTAGGTACAAGAGAATTGAGATGAATTTGGAAAATTTCAAAACATTTTAAAGTACATAATAAGTCAAACCAGTCAAGGCGCTAGAGTAATAAAAAAGGTAATGATGAAACTGTCATATGATATATGACATAAACATATTCCGGAGAGGTGCATTTGATATACCCAAGTTCTGGTGAAATAACCAAACCCTTTGTCTCTCATGTGAGACCTATGTACAATGTATGTACGAGCGCAGTTCAAGGCCACGCGTCGTTGGTAAGTGTTCCAGAGAGGGAGAGAGGGAGACTTCAGTGAGTGGAAGAGAGAAACGTGTGACGTAATCGATGCAGAGAAGGATGGAATGAGTATCGAAGAGATTCAAAGAGCATGGCCCCTTTGGCGCCTTACCCCGCGGGCCTTCACTCCTGAGCCCCCTTCTTACGTACCAGTCACGTAGTCATCGCCAGCTGAGAGAAATTAAATTGAAAAAATTTCTCGGTGTGGGACTCGAACCCAGGTCGTCGCCGTGGTAGACGTTGTCCTTAGCCTCTACACCAGCGAGAGATCTTGGAAGTAATTGCGAATTGATATTTATGGCGGTTGTTTACAGCCTCGTACAACACGTAACTCCATGACACCTTTAGGTGCCATCTCCTCCTCCTGACGATGCAAACTTGCTAAAGGAAGATACGACTTAGTGTCCTTCTGACATGTCATATTCCTAACCCTTCATGCTTAATTTTGAAACCGGCAACGCTTCATCGTCTCCATAAACAACGATTTATTTCACAACCGATAACACCGAACCTGTCAGGCTTGCGCCGGCGACGTATCACCTCGATACCATCTCCATCCTTCTCTGCATCGATTACGTCACACGTGTCTCTCAACCTCTCATGAAACATCAATTTTTCCCCGAATCTAAGGACATTTTCCTATCTTCTACATGAAAATGACATCATAATTTTTCTAAATTTCTATGGAAATCAAGAAATAAGGTTAGGAAATACTACATTTTCGCCCCGACAAAACAACCGCCAAAAATGTCAACAATTCGCAATTACTTCTAAGATCTCTCGCTGGTGTAGAGGCTAAGGATAACGTCTACCATGACTACGACCTGGGTTCGATCCTCACACCGATTTTTCTTTTAAATTTTATCTCCTTCGGCTGGCGATGACCACGTGACTGGTACGTAACAAGGGGGCTCAGGAATGAAGGCCCGAGGGGTGAGGCGCCAAAGGGGCCATGCTCTTTGAATTTTTTCGATACTCATTCCATCCTTCTCTGCATCGATTACGTCACACGTTTCTCTCTTTCACTCACTAAAGTCTCTCTCTCTGGAACACTTACCAACGACGCACGACCTTGAACTGCGCTCGTACATACATTGTATCCCTACTGCTAATGCCGCGTAAGAATGTAAAGTAAATCCACCAAGCACCGGTGCCACGTCTTCCATTTGGAAAATTCGTCGCAAGTAACTTACTATATATGAAAAGCTGAAATTAGTGTCATTTGGTTGGTTTTTCATATTAAGAAATTCTGGCCAGCTCATGTATACGTGTGTCTTACGTATGAAGAACCGAGACTAATTTGAATATTTTCAAGGTTGGAGATTCTCGACAGACCGTCCACCGTCGACGGTCCGGAGCTGCGCGACCTCTACAGGGCGTTGACGACCGCCAAAGCGAATGACATCGTCAACTTGGAGCGGCTCGAAACTCTCGGGGACTCTTTCCTGAAATATCTCTCCTCCGTTTACATACTGATGCGTTTCCCTCAGTACAACGAAGGACGCGCGACGAGCCTCAAGAGCAAGATGGTGAGCAACGAGAGTTTGTTTTATCTCGCGATCAAGAAGAACCTCGGAGGGATAATGAAGTACAACGAGCTCTCGCCGAGAAATAACTGGCTGCCGCCCGCGTTCACGATTCCCCAGGAGATGGAGAGACGAATCGAAGACAAGGAACTTTCGGTGTACTCGTTGTTCGGTTTGAGCATCAAGTATGAGGAGCAAATCGCTGGCGAGGTGGATGAGGAGACGTTGGAGTACATACTCCAAGAAGATAACCCGCCCGAGGACAACGAGGAGAATTCGTATCACACCATGAGCTCGTATCTGAAGTGCCAGTACATTGGAGATAAGCAAGTGGCGGACGTGGTCGAATCGCTGCTCGGAGCGTTTTTGCAGTCTAACGGGCTGACAGGTAAGTTTGGAATTGAATTCTTCTCCTCCTCTGGAGATATCCGGTGTGGGAGTATTTGTTGATACATCCTGTATATAGTAATCGTATTATATGTGTGAGGAATTGGTGATAGTTAAGACAAACAGAACAGCAGGTGATGGAGAAGAATGAGGTGTTACCTTGATACCCCAATGTACTAGGTATCAGATTATTCAATTTGCTCCCCCTTGAACTGAAAAATCCTAGTACTATCCGCAGCTTCAATATTACACTTAATTCTTTTCCACCAGAAAAAAACCATTACTCCCTTCAGGAAATGACTAAGATTTCTGCCTAAATGCGGCAAGCCGGCATGATCTTGGGATTCAAGAGTAGAGAGGGCATCATTCCACCAAGGACTCCAATAATCAGAATAACCATCTTGATACAGTGGTCTGGATAAAGTCTGCAGAGTTCGAAAAGAAAATCTCGCTATTTTATCCTTCTCTTTCGGACGATATTCGTCTCGCCAAGAGCTGAAAACTCCACGACAAATATCGTCTTGTTCTGATGGTCGAGAAGAACTACATCAGGCTTATTACCTTTCATAAGCCTGAGGGTGGGGAACGAATAGTTCTAATAAATTCGGCACTTTTCGTTCCCAACAACGGAGCGTTTCTCAGCAATACCGTAAAAATGCCGTAGGTGGTAATCAAGCACTCTTAGGACCGCTTCATGTCGATGGATATAGGCCGAGACCGCATATGCTGGACATGCTGACAGCAAGTGCATTAGGGTCTCGGGCACTTCGCGGGAGGCTCTGCACCTGGAACCTCTATACCCATCACGCGACTGCGGTAGGTTTAGGTGTTGAAGACGTCATCCTGGCAGGCCATGATGAACCCCTCAGTGTCCGACGTCGACCCACGGAGAGCATAGGTATGGCTCTTTGATAAGCCGAGGTCTTCAGTGTTGTTGAAGAAAACCCCATGCATTGGCTTATCCTCGTATTACCGCAGGATTGAAGTGATCCCTGCGGCCTTTATATGGGTCTTTTGCTGGACAGTGACGGAGTTGTGACCACAGGCTCCATCCAGTACCATTTTGTCGGTAGAAGTACAACTGTGGAACTGGCGATTTGGGGTGCAAACTCCTATGGAGATGCATCATTTTTAGGGTTTTTACGTCGAGTTGATGTAGCTCCTCTCGGGTCCATTTCACTACTCCAAACGAGTAGAGTAAGATTGGAATGGCGAGCATATTCACAGCAGCAACTTTGTTCTTCCCTGACAGTTCCGATGACCAGATCACTGTTATTATTATAAAAGGACCACAGTGAGTTTGAAGATAGGTTTTGAAAGTAGATGATGAATTATGAATTTATTTCAGTTGGATTCAAAAACTAAAACTGGAGCAAATGCATTTTTTTTCAGGAGGTATTAAATTCGTCGAGTGGATGGGAATAATTCCCCATTCCGAAAACGTTCAGAGTTTATTGAACCGTCCGTCGCCAGATCCTGTGCTGAACGTAAAGGGAAGCAAGAAAAAAATCGAATACCACCTACCCCAAGCCGAAGTTATCGAGAAGATTCTAGGTTACAAATTCCAGAACCGTGCCTTTCTGTTGCAAGCGCTCACCCATCCGTCATACTCTCCGAACAGGCTGACGCATTCTTACGAAAACTTGGAATTCATAGGAGACGCGCTCTTGGATTTCCTCATCACCTGCCATATATACGAGTCTTGCGGAAACCTGGATCCAGGCGAATTGACTGATTTGAGATCGGCCCTGGTGAACAACAACACATTCGCCAGCCTCGTGGTCAGGCACGGCTTGCACAAGTTTCTGCTTATGATCAATTCAAAGCTGCAGGTGCTCGTAGATAAGTTCGCCATTATGATGCAGAGGAAGAATTACGTGATCGATGACGAAGTGATGATACTGCTAGAAGAGGGCGAGAACAACTTGGCGGAATCTGTGGATGTCCCCAAGGTAAGTGCACAAAGTAAAAATGATAATAGGGATAGTTTATAGGTGGTGTTAAACAATGATTTTCACACAAGTCAAGAACATTATCAAATTTGAGGGGGAAGGAAAAGGATTGGTAAAGGAAAAAGGGAGGGGGGGGTCTTCAGCAGGATGAGACTTCAATATTGAGCCCCAGGACGACCGCTAGGTAAAGCGCCGCCTCATAGACCCACGACAAGCCGATGGGAGGCGCCCCCGCTAGTGTTAACGGATGGCTCTCTGCCCAACAGAGCCTCATTTTAGCATTCAGTCTAAGACTTTCCGCTTCCTGCCGGGGCTTACGCGAGATTTCTCGTGGTGTTGCGATTTTGGTACCTCATATAGTAGTTGAGTGTTGCAAGTTTATCACTAGCCCCCTAGAAAAAGTTCATGAAAAAACCAGGTAAGAGTAATTTTGATTTCACGAGTATACCTGATATCAGCCTTTCCATGAACTAAGCGCGATCACATTCGCGCCGTCCATGGAAGATATCTAGCATTTCATAGATCAGTATATGTTTACTGGGCTGATTATGATAACTCCTAAGCGCCATGACATCCCTCGACAGCGGACTTTTCGGCAGAAAGAACTTGAAGAATTCATAAGACAACCTCCTGATATGTTCAGTGACCATCTTGACTTCTGCCAGATTTGACAGATCATTCAATGAAATGTATTTGTCACTGTTAGTGCAAATACGGAGCACCTTATTCTGCATTGCAAAGGAGTCCTCTTGAGGCTACAGAATATGGGACAGGCGTACAACATAGCTGGTGGATTATTTGTTTGTAAATTAGCAGCTTGTTGTCAACACTAAGCTTAGAGTTCTGTGCAATGAACGGGTACGTGCGTTTTACCGCCGCACCCGCTCGTTGAATCGCCAAGCTCAGATGTTCCTGAAAATTCAGGCGCCTATCGAAACGTCGTGAAGTAACGTGGCTTGAAATCGCAATTTTTTTTCTTTTTTTATTTTATTTCTTTTTTTTTTCAATTGTTCAATTTTATTTCAGGAATTTCAAATCATCTTATATAATGATACATACAATGATACATATCCTCAAACACTATCGTGTTTGAGGATATGTATCAACACTATCGTGTTTGAGGATATGTATCAACACTATCGTGTTTGAGGATATGTATGATTTAGCTCAAAATTCTCTTGGATAAATATGGTTGAATATCTGGAATAGTCAGATGTTCGAAATGTTCAACAAGGGCTCTGGTGTTTTGGTGCTGCAACTTTTCGTACGGTTTGACCAACATCGCAAGACATACAATCAAACATAGCGTACAAATTGAACTATGGAAGCTCTCCCAAATGCTATGTGGGTCAAACCGGGCGATATCTTCGAACACACGAAACTCCTTTTCGGTGAGTAATTTATTTAGGAATTCATGATTCCTTGTTACATTGAAATGATAACAGTTATACGTTTTGTGGGAGGTATGTTTATGAAAGTGCATTGTTACAGAATTTAATTCGAAACGTTGGCAAGAAAACTTTTTTTTTAGGAAAAATTGATACTGTTACACAAATAACCGTCCCCAAAAATTATACCAATTGGTTTTCACGTGAAGGAAGTTTCTCAATTGTTTGAGTCAACTAAACCAGTCGATACTTCGAATTTTTCAGATA
This sequence comes from Leptinotarsa lineolata, assembly GCA_015342045.1. Classification (NCBI taxonomy): domain Eukaryota; kingdom Metazoa; phylum Arthropoda; class Insecta; order Coleoptera; family Chrysomelidae; genus Leptinotarsa; species Leptinotarsa lineolata. Next base: position 12,359 of record WOGR01000787.1, read on the forward strand.
CTGGGTGATATCTTCGAGGCCTTAGCTGGCGCCATCTACCTTGACAGCAATAAAAACTTGAAGACCGTTTGGGGTGTTTTCTATAAGATAATGTGGAAGGAAATCAAACTCTTCAGTGCAAACGTCCCTAAAAACGTTGTCAGGAGGCTATTTGAATGGACCGGTGCTCATCCTAAATTTGGGTAAGAATATCGTTCGTATCCAGGATTGTTTTTAACCCAGTCTTTCCGACCACCGGAAAGAAATCTCTCGATAACATTTTGAACGATTCGCTTTTCTTTCAGACAACTGGTGTCTGTGAACAAGAAGAAATGCGTCATTCCTCTTTGTTTCATGCTGAACGGTACACCAAAATACGTCCACGGATTCGGTAGCAACAAGCAAATGGCGAAAAAGGCAGCTGCTAAATTGGCACTGCGTCTCCTCGCCATTTCAAAATGATTGTAAGACTGAAGCAGCTTTTTCACGAGCCGTATTCGCCACTTTAGGCGCGATTGCTCGTTAAGGAAAGTCTCATCTTGGATGTGTTTACGTTATTTTGTTTCGTTGTTCTCAAACGGATGCATTTCGTGACTCCCAGTATATGACGTGTTCCGTGAAATGTTGGCTTTTTATGAAGGGGTGGGGGGTAGATATTGATAGGCGATGTTGCCGGTTGTTCACTTATCTCGGAATATACCCGAAAAAAATGTGATTTTCCCAGATTGAATAGGGTTGTGTTTAGTGAAAATTAAGATTGAACGTCAATATATAATACGAAATAATATTGATGACACATTTTCAATGGGTTCTTTGAAAAAATTGAGGTTAGATTTTATTGCTTGCTTGTTTAAAGGTTATATATTTTCAGTGAGCAATATTTCTCAAATTAGTAAATTGATAGTGAACAATAAGTAGATAAATACTTAAATCTTGCACTTGTTTTCATTGTTATAATTCAAGTGTTACTAACAATTCATAAAGTTTGAAAAATCAAATAAGAAATATTATAAATATTGAAACAATATATGCGTAATCAAAATACTTTTCAAAGTAATTTCACTTGAATAATGTTACGGAAAAGTAGTCTAGGTGTTTCCGAATGTTGATAAAAGTATTTTGAAAAATTGTGATTATACTTTGGTATGGTAATTTTATTTTTATTTCCTATATTATAGATAGGTTTATTATATTTGATGCAAACAAAATAATTGCTTAGTTTTTTTTTACTTTGAAAAAATGAATCATTAGAAGCATATTTAATTTTTTTATTGTGATTGTTGAGAATCACTTTTGTAGTTTTCAGAATTTTTAAAATAAGTTTGATCAACTCCTCCTCCATAATATTAGTATGTTTCTCAAGAAACTACAAAGCTTATGAAAGAGGATGCTGGATATCGCCTGTAGTTACCTGTTTTGGCCAAGCTGGACTTGTCATCAACTATTAAGTTGGTAAAATGGTTCGAGAAACGCGCGTCGGGAAATGGGTTTTTCGTTGGATCTATCTCATCAGCCACAATTTTAGAAAATTGTCCTATATGATTCACAAGAGAAAAATGTGGGGATAATTTCGGATAGATTTTGAAAAAAAATGTATATACGAGGCTGATCTGAAAAGTTTTCGGCCTAACAAAGATAGAAGGCATTTTTTCAATTTTTTTTCCAATACAGTCTCCTTTTAACTCTACACACTTTTTCCAGTGATGCTCCCGTCTCTGTAACCCGTTCAAACAGTACTGTACGTTTTCTCTGCAAAATGATTGTTCATGGAGGTGGTTGGCTGTTCATTTGACAAAGATCTCTGACCTCAGAGTGCAATTTTTAGATAGGGAACAAAAAAGTCGCCTGGGGCTAGATCTGGTGAGTAAGGCGGATGGTCAAGCAGTTCAAACCATAATTCGTGGAGGTGTGAGATGGTGCGTTGTCTTGGTAAAACAGTGCAAATCTGGCTGTTTTTCCGCAAATTCGGCCTTCAGCTTGTCAAATAATGATGCATAGTACGCTCCTCTAATGGTTTTTGCTTTTTGAAGATAGTCGATTAAAATAACTCCATTACTATCCCAAAACTATACCTATGTGTACCCACAGATTTTTTTTTCAAAATCGGCGAGAGCGGCCTTTCCGAAATTTTACCAAATTTCTAATCAAAGACGGTCTGTGGTTGATTTTTTAAACATATGCTTGCCCCTAGTGTTTTCCTTGTAGATTTGTTGAGGAGAGTAATACTTAGGTTTATTATACTCCTATTGACAACATCGATAACATTCGTATTAAAAGTGAGAGTCTGATGAAAAACCAACAATCTCACATCAGTTCACTTATACTCTGCCATATAAAAGGGGCAGAAACAAAATATCATGTGAAGCAGTAGTCACGAACTCATTAGTTTGGAGATATTTACAGTATTCAGATTTAAGGTTATGAAAAGACATCTTTTGTTTATCTGCGGCTTTTCTTAGCTTTTACAATTCGCTTGAGGATCAAATAATTCTAAAATTGACCTCATTGATGTGAAAAATATCAGTAAAAAATAAAATGTCTCTAAAAATGTAGTAGAGATATTTTATTTTTTAATTTTGTTGTACAAATTTCCTCCACATATTCTTTTTTGATATATTCGCCTAAACTGCAGTTTACTTTTCTTTGAATTTGAAGTGTTGTGTTACTTTATTTGAAAGTACTGTAAGAATTATTGATTTTTATATATATTAGCTATAGTTTATGATAATAAATGCTGATTGTTCCAATTTTATTTTCTCATTATAACTAGTAATGACGTCCCATGATTGGAAAATCCTTTCCAAATAGCCTTTTGATATGGTTTAAGATTTTTAATAATGCATACAAATGTTATCACAAAAAACAGTCATAATCCAGTGAAAGTTGTACCCGAGTGAAATGAATAGATGAAAAAAAGGAAATAGTTATTGACAGAATACCTATTATAGTACATCATCTGATTCACAAACATTAAGAATAAAACACTAAGAGGAAAATGAAGCAGCAATTGTAAAACTAAAGTTCGAAGATAACAAAACAAATAAAAATTAATATGGGTATATTTTCAAGGAGAGAATGAAAGGTTGTTTTCTAGTTTTTTGACTTTACACAAAAAAAATTTGAAGAAAACTTCGCAAAGAAAGGAAGAAAGCAATAATTTCAAAATAACATCCAATTATTGAAAGGAAAATATCAATGTGTGCAAATATCGATGTTTTTTCAGATGTAGAAATGAACATTATTTTATAAATCAAATTTATTCATCAGGAATAATGTTTTTAACAATCCCATTCACACCTTTTTGTGTTATATGATCACAACGATACCACTCAAATTCGGAAAAACAGCGTTCAAACTCAAATCACGACCATCCGGTTCGAAGGACCAACGTTATATTGAGTAGCAATTTCAGCTACTCGTTTCGAATAATGTAGGTTTTCCGGTTTCACAACCCGGTGGGCAATCCTGTGACTCGCAAGACATTTCACAGCATCACTTGGGCAGTTTGTGGAGGATTCGAGCGAATGTTTCTTCTCTCGCACTCCCAACCGTTTTTGACGGAACAAAGTATACAGAGAGTGAGCGATTTAGTCACAAATGGAGGCAAGCACAATCATATCGCGGTCTGTATATTGAAAGTCGAAATACAAAAATAAATGCTTTCATAAAATACCAGGGTGAGAAACATAATAATAATGATGATAATAAACTAAAATCACACCGAAAATAGAGATGAAGACGGAACACTCTGTAATTTGAATGTTTTATGAAGTAATGATAGCAGCGCAACCAATACGCACAATTGACGCAAGATGGCTTAGATCTAAAGTTTATTATCGATGTTTCGATATTATTTTTGTAACATCGATCGGTCGATATTTTCGCGGACTAGACATCGGTGTAAACACATCGATTTTTCGACTTTCATTTATTGGATTTCAAATGAATTCAAAAAAACAAATCCCAATAAACAATCATACCATATATTGATTATTGCGTCTTTCAATAGGAAACTCCTATACGACACGAAATTATATGACCTGAACTAAAAATTATGTCCCCTCCTCAGTTGGCCAGAAACGATAATCCACAAAATATTTTCATTTTTAGAGCTGAATTCAACTCAGTGTACTAACTCAATCACTATTTCGAAAAGCACAGAGTGTTCAATCATTCATGATGTGATACCTTTAGCGGGTTCGGAGACACGGCGAAGGGGAGCTATCATAAAAATGTTTTGAATTGACGTTATCGCTACTGAAGAAATTTGTCATCTACATGCGACACCTATCGGGAATATTCCAAATGAGACAAACGGTAAAACCAAAAACTAAGCCTGTGAGCTGTCTTCAAAAATCATCACAAAAGTATTCTATTCGACCTATCAGTTCTTTACATTTATAACGATCGAACTATGGAACGCCACTCTCACAAATTCACAAAAAATAACACTGTTTTACATACAGCTGTATAAATCAAGTGTTTACCGTTAAATTTTACCATTTGTTGAACACACTAGCGGCCTCTTCAGTAGAAATTTTAAAAGTTATCGAATGAAATGTAAGGTTATGTTATTTGTTTATGAAAAGGTATATTTTGAAACAAATGGAGAATCTTTTATTTTAGTTATGTTTGTAGTCAACAATCCGTTGTAAATACATTAGCTGCATAATCAGAGATGCAATCATCTAAAAGCAGAAAAGTTAAAGGAAGCCACTCAAAAAAAGAAATTAAACTGTCCAAACTGATCAAAAATGATGGTGATTCTGAAGGAACAGAAAGTGAACACGAGTTGTCTCACTATTTAAACGATAGAGTGAAAATGATGAAAGAGGTACTTAAAATTATCAAACCGAAGAAAATCCGAACTATGGCTCCGGACTGTATGCAGGTATAGAATTTTGATAGGTCAAATTATATACTTTCATCATATTATTTTTATAGAAATTGGATAACGAAGAAATTAACTCCATGCTGTTAGACGAGCTACTGGGAATATCCAACAAGCGATTGAAATATATATTCAGTGGACAGAACTTGAATGAGGAGAGCAGTTCTACTGATCCTGAAGAAGAACAGCCAATAGATGTAATATCTCTTGATGAAATTAGCGATGATGAGTTCGTCATCGATTTAGATTCAGGTTTGGTTACTTTACTATGAATGCTTTCAAAATTAACATTGAAGAATTGATATTGGATTCTGTCAATTAAAATTCAGTTTCCCAAAAATTAATATATCTCCTTAAAATATACCCTTGGCAATTTGAATTATCATTATAGCTACAATCTCTATTTCTACACAATTATAATTTCATTACTTTTTTGGTTGTATTTTTCAGATAAGGAATCTAGACCGAAACACCATAGAAAGCACAAAACCAAAGTCAAAGACGAACCGAAAAAGAAAAGAGTCAAAAAGGAGAAACGAGATGAATCTGCTGAAAAATCAAAAGATTCTTCTAAGAACCAGATGTCTGAACAAAACCTCATGAGCGTTTTAGAATTGTTGGAGTTACAAGCCAGGGCAAGAGCTATTCGATCCCAGCTTGCTTTAGAAAGCACGAGGAAGGCAGAAGAAGCTGCCAAGGCAGCAGCAGATGCTGAATCTTCAGATAATGAGGATGCAGTTATAGTGGAAAGTCCCAAAAATTTGGAGATTATAATCACTTCTAGTGACTCTGAAAACGAAAATGCACACATGGAGAATGGTCAACACAATCAAAATCATCAGGTGAAGGGAATATCTGATGCTGAGCACAGTTGTAAAGAAGCTGAAGATACTGTGCAGGAACCCATTAGCATTGAAGTCAAGTCCAAGGCTCCAAAAGAAACTCCTTATAAAGAAACTTTGGAACAAATTGATAAAGATCAAGCTTCAGCTGAAGGAAATGGTAAAATCAGTTCTAACAACCAAACGGAAGAAGTGGTAGATATTCCTCATCCAGAAGGCAGAGAAGACAACCAGTCAGATGATGGATTCTCAAAGAATAATGGTTTGGAAGCCCCCACTTCTGATAGTTCCACCTCAAAGACCTTGCAAGGAATGGAAGTTCAGAATGAAAGAGATGATGGTAGCAGGAGTGGGAAAGATGTAGATGAAAGTACTACAGATTCTAATCCCAAGAAAATAGTTGATAAAACACAAATCACAGACAGGAAAGATAAAAAACCTAGAATATGCAGAAGAAAATTATCTAAATTAGCAAGGCGGAAAATGATTGAGAGTGATATTGCCATGAAGAGTCTGGCAACTGAAAAAAACAGTGAAAAATCTCGGGATGGACAGGGAGCTAAGTCAGATGGTTATATTCTTGAGAAAAGTAGGACTGATGAGGGTGAAGGTATTATTCTGAATGTGGACCAGTCAGAAATGGATTGTATACATTTGGATTGAAATAGAAGAAGAGAAAGGTATCGGATTCTAGGATCAAAGTTCAGAAATGGTTTCACTTCAAGTTTGAGAGAAAAAGATGGAATGATGTTTTGTAAAGGTGTAACGTGATGGTCATGAAGATATTTATCATCCCATAATGTACATATAATTTTTATGTAGAATATCGTCCGACTTGAGCCAGCCCTAACTTTGAAGTTTCAAATACGGATCTGTATTTTTTGAAACTAATTTTTTTATTTCGTCCCTGATAATTGTTCAGATTGAGCAATACTTTCACCTCTTTGACACTCCACTTAATTTGAATAAATAAATCGCCTATACCTAAAATGTGTTATTTCAGAAACAGCCAAATCTCGCCGCAAAATAGCCCTGTCGGCGCTGAATTGAGAGAAAACAAGGAAATAAAACAAAAAAATAATGTTTACATATGTGTTAACTAACATAACAATAAATGAATAAAGTAAATACGTAAAATTTTATAAAATTCCGATTTTTTATGGAAATAATCAATATTTTCCCTGAGTTTGAAGTTCGTATGACAAAGTCTAGATGTCTCTGACTCCGTAGTCAATACAGTCAGTAAACCGGGTGTTCTTACTAAATATACGTGTGAAAAACTGATATTCTATGTTGTTCAATCAAAGAGTAAAGTGTACGAATTTATTGGAAGTACAAGAAAAATTTCATATATTCTTTATTTTCAAAGATCTTGAAGAGAACTCTAACTCGAGTTGAAAATTTCAAAATAATTTATCTATCTTCTAAAACTTTCAAGAAAGGTATCAGGATAAAAACCTTTCACATATTAGTATCCGATTCCATTGAGGGAAAAACGTAAATTTTGAGGTGTGTTTGATTTCAATACTACATCGCGAGATATGTATTACAAAACGTAATAATGAAATCTTGAATCAATAACTGCCTTTACTAATATTTTAAAGCATTTAAAACTAATTCAGGTTTCATCATCTTTTGTTGTATAAACTACCGATTAAGAATAGACTGAAAAAACAGTTCTCAATTGTGACCAGCTTCAAGCTGCGACACCTTGTTCAGTGGAATTACCATGTCAAACTCCCTTGTTATCGGCTGTGACCATAGAACGATAAGTTTCGTGCAACCGTTTTTAGGCAACCATTAATTCAAGTGCATGTTACATGAGTTGTGTGTTGGAGTTAACTCAAATTTAGATTTGTAAACATTGTGTACAATTTTTAGAAATTGTAAACATTGACGTGCATTATCGTTGGCCTAAATCTTATGTAATACGTTGCAATGCCATATCATCAATATTTCAGAACCATGAATCCAATGAATAGGTAACGATTAAGAGGAGGGAGAAGTATTATATGGTTGAAACGTGCAGGAAGCAGAAAAATATAATTTTTTGTTCATAATATGTTAACTTGAAAACTTTATCATCTTAGTAATAAAAATAATAGAGGACAAGTAAATCTAACACATTTGCATCCATTTAATATTTCATAAACTGCAATAAATACGAAAAAGTAAAAAATGTTTGAACAATTGTACAAAAACTCTAACAAGTCATTGTTGGTTTCTGGACAAAATTTCTAGATATTCTGTACAAGATATAAGATGCAAAAAAGGTGGAATTATTCTTTAGGCTTTGACCTTGATGACAGACGTGTATTTTTTTGAATAAAGTATCAGGTCAGGCAGTTTTCTATATCCCCAGTGCCGCATTTAGGGGAGGGACAAGCTTTGCCCGTAGCTAAACCTCCAGTTTAGGTGGGTGGTATGAATACTCAAATTGAGATAACTACGTATTTTCCATTATCGTTCTATGAAGTGCAAGATTATCATGCCTCAGTGAGTATTTTACCGTAGAGCAGGCATTAACATTATTATGGAAGAATTACTCATACTTATTCTGCTCTTTTGCTGAAACATTAAGCTAGGGAAACCCAACCCCGTGCCCCCTGAACCAGATTCTAAAGTCGCCACTGATGACTTATTCAAAGAGTGAACATTTATAAGTATAATCTTCGTACAGAAGTACCTACTCAATTATCTTTGTCTACCTCAAGGCCTCATAACTGAAACAACTTTGGAGATTTTCAAATGACCTTGAACTACCTGATGTTCAGTTGATCCCCCCTTTTAGTATGACAGCGGCGTAAGTGAAAAGGGGATTAGCTCATTGAATAAACTGATTTGATGGTTTAGAAATGTGAACAATTATTATTAAAACGTATGCCCAACAATAATAAAGAACATAAGACTTTGCAGGAAAAATATTCATGTCAATTAGCAATTAACATTTTGAACTATTGTAAACTGATTAACTTACTGTTTCATTTGTGACATGGCGGAAAAGTTTTGACAATATTAACAAAAAAAAAAGAATTAGCAACTGCTAGGCAGCTGCAAATATATAAATCATTGTTTATTAATTGATCCCTATCGATCATTTACAAGACATAGGATATGAGAAAAGAACATATACATAAGATATGAAGATCAAGAAGAGAAACGGAAAAACATTTAATATTTGAAGCAGTAAAATAAGAGCGCTCTCCAAAAGGAAAATTTACAATTTTTGAACATTTGAAAATATTCATAGAAGATTGATGTCCAGGTTTTGACTAGTGTAGGGTTCTCGAGCAATGACCATAGCAGAAAACAGCTGACATAAAAAATGTTGGCTTAAAAAGTATTATTGACCATATCAAAGTAATTTCACATTTTGTTAATGTCAAAAGGTGCGTTTTTTTGGCACTAATCCTAGTCCAGACTGGTTTATTCCCAACAAATGTTATTCCCTCTCTAAAGTCTATATTATTTGATCGAGCAGAGATAGCGAATATTTTTGGCGGGAATAACCCAATCTGAAAAAAGATCAGTTCAAAATTCATTGCAGTTAGTCTGGCACAACAGTATAATTCTCATTACCCAGCTTTGTGATTTCTGAAGTGAAGCGATTTTTCCAAATTAAACAAATTCAGTGAAGTTGGACCATATTCAAATTGTGGTGATATCAGAATATGGCTATTTTTGAGTTGATCCTGCGAAACCCCTGAGAAGAAATAGAGTTTTTTAGGAATATATCTTTTATATACATGAAATGGTTAACGAAATGAAGTGAAATATCTAGCATAAATCCTAAATACTGGAATTCACCCACATTTTCAACCTTTTCATCATCGATTTCAACATTAACCTTAATGATGTTGTGACCATATTTGCTTTGGAAAATATGATAGTACTGACCGGAACTTGACGAGTGGAGATCTTTTTTTTAATACACTATTGCCTTAGTTTTGGAAATGTTAATTTTCGGTTCTTCATTACTAAATACTGAGATATTTTAACAGAAATTTTCATATTTTCATCACATGTACTCGCAATAGTATCTCCAGTGAATAAACGTAAATAATCATAATTATGATGGTGTTGCATATCATTCAAATAAACTAGATATAACCACGGTCCCAAAATGCATCCTTGTGATATACCACAACTGATATTCAAATTTGATTAACAGTCATTGCTTATTCCTGTTCTCTACCTAATCGTTACTGAGCCAGCTGGATTCTGAATTCCGATTTCATAAACACTACAAAAGATGCAGAATCGTGCAATGCGAATAATCCTACAATGTTCCAGGATAACACCGATAGCAAATATGTTGCAAACTCTTTAATGGCTACCAGTGAAGAAACTTTTCGAGTACCAAACACTAATTTTTATTTTTAAAATCAAAATTGGATATTCACCTGCATATCTACAGAATAAATCAACTTATGTGGCTGAAATACATGGGTATAATACAAGAAACAGAAGCAATATAAAAGTTGAAAAATATTAAAAAAATAGTACACACAATTCTTTATTTTAAAAAGGAGTAGATTGTTTCAATGACCTCCCACAAAAAATTAAAGATAGTGGTTCGATAAATATATTCAACACACGATTGAAGGATTACTTAATGAAAATATAATGTATTCCTATGCATGACTTTTCATGTAACTTTTTATTTATACATATGTATTTTTAATCAAAATGTATTTATTCATAGTAATATTATTTTATTGATAATGTGAATGTATTTACTATTGTAAATGGATTAGTTTCTCAACCAAAATAAAGAGATATATAAATATTCATCAACCATACTAC
>WOGR01000788.1:0-22875 GCA_015342045.1 Leptinotarsa lineolata
CCCCAGTTCCATAGTCAAGGCTCGTTTATACCTGTATGGTACACGTATCTGGAGAAGTTTTCAGCTTTTATGATTTAACGAAGGTTAGAGCGTCGCGGACTCTTGCTCTATTACGGCTACCAGTGGCAGCCGGCGTTATTTTTTTCATGACATGATCTATAACACTATTTTGTTTGGCGTTGGAGATACCAAGATACTTTCGGAGTGAGAAATCATAGAAATTTTCAACTATAACGTTTATTTCAAACAAAAAATACAATGATAAATTTTCGATAAGCAGCATCAAACCGTCATGACGTCATCATATTGGAACACTTGGAATCCGTGGTGAAGATATTGACCAAACATTATTGGATGGAAGCGTGTGATGATCCTATAATTCTACACGTCGTTGTCAAATATTTGGACGAGATAACTAATACGACGCTCGCTTAAAAAACCCTCCAACCGTTCTCGTGACAGCTCTATGTGATGTCTATTCAAAAATTCAACATCACCATCTCGTATCCCAGCACATAATCTTCTCGGGAATATTCTCAAATATTCGGCAGAATAGTCAAAAATGTTGAGTTCGTACGAAAATCGATTCTGATTTCCTTCATATTCGAAGGAATTTACAGAAAATCTATAAAAATCATTTCCGACGTACCACCCACATCTGAACAGAACACCATCAAAGTAGAACATAGTATGAAAGGTAAGTTCATCATCGAAAGATTTAAAATAACATAAATAACTGCCGTCCAACATAAACCTTGAAGGGTGACTATTTTTGCCGTGCTCCACCAAATGACACATCCCACCCTGCCATTTGCAAATTCCATCGACTCTCAGTGGACAAAACTTCACTCTATAAATACAAGACTTCTCATGTGTCGAGACAGACGGGACATTTCCGCGGAATTCACAACCTCCGCGGGCAAATCTGCAAAACATAACGATCATCTCAAAAATATTTTCCAGAATGATATTTGTCGTAAGTGATTTTGGTTTTCTGCATATGGGGCAGTATTCGACTTTTCGAAAACAGTTATGGCAAAGCTGATGACAACCCCTTATAGGTGGTAAAATCACCGAAAAACAAACCGGGCATTCTAAAAGTTCAAAAAGGGCTTCTTCTAGCGATTTTCCATGGGAATCTGTAAAAAAATTAAAAACTCAATTAGTATTTTTCCAAAAAAGTCGAAAAGAAAATTCTCCAATAGGACTAAGTTTTCTTCCAAAATTATTGTAACGTTTATGATAAAGATTATTTTGACGTTGTGTAATAACGATTTCACTAGTTCTAGTTCGTTTGAACGTTAAAAATACGTATCCAGTCAACAATATAAATACGTTGATAATTTACGTATGTTCAACGTACGTATGATAGAATAAAATATGTACACGTTATAAATCATCTTTCAGATCAAGTCCAAGATATGTACGTTGAAAGATTACGTTTATCAAGGAAAGACATTAGGATGAAAATAAGTAATGATTGAACATATCAACTTGTATGGAAGTGTCTAATAATAATACGTACAACGTTTTAAACCAACTTTGATCTCGAGCTCAAGAAATATTACAATATTACGTTGAAAGACAACGTGTATCAACGGTATGAGTGGTGGGAATAAATATTATTTTTTATACGTTACTGATTGAACTTGAAGCATATATGGTAGAATAATATACAAATACGTTATAAATAAACGTTAAGATTGCGCCCGAAATATATCATATCATAACAATACGTTGAACGAAACGTTATTTCCCACGACATTTTTACAGATTGCCAACGTTCGGTTATACATTTTTTCAACGTGTGTTTGAACATTGGGTATGAACATGTTCTGATAGATATAAGTGAATTTTATTGAATTGACTTTATATACTTCTCCAACTTAATGAATAGTAAAACGTTTCAACAAAAATTCAAAATATCGATATTCTGTAAACCATACTCAGGAAAATACTATAATTATATTTACTTACCCTCAATGGGACGAATGGCTTCCCCAGATGAATTTTGTTGTCGCTTTCGAGAAACTTTGCAGCTTCTCTCGTGCTCCGCAACAACAATGCAAGTGCCTGTGAAGGAACATCCATCAGCAGCGAAGGAGCATTTCAATAAGTACGAGAAACAAAGATTTTCCAAAGAGTAATTCCTCCTGGTCCCAATTAATAATGGACACTTCTTACAATATTTCATCTTTGAGATGCACTCATTACAGTTAAGATGTCCTAAGATACATTGCATGAGTGGCGGCACCATCTGATTAGAGCAGGTTGGACACTGTAGCTGATTTACTACCTTCTGGATAAGAGTAGCCTCCATCTTCAAATATTTGAATTCACAATCAAAACCTCGAGATAAGATACACTTAAAAATGATCAGCTTGCACACCTAACTCTCCAGGCACAACACTATTCAATGATTAATGTTTTCGGTAATTTCTCATTTATATATCCAAAATTCAGGTATACCAGGTATATACCTGTATGTATATGTTATCTCCGTATATGTACCTGGATATACCTACAATAAGTATTGCAGTACTACCACCATTCAAATTAACATATATCAAGATTCATCGAAAATTACTTTGAGGTGAAGTGGAAAATTATAAGATATTTCATTTGAAGAAATGGAGTTGATAACACGCAGTGTTGCTGAACCTTTCGATTTTTTGTACTGCCATAACTTAACATCAAAGAAAAATACTATCATCTTAAGGATGATAGTATTTTCCTTGATGTATATAACATAAAAACATGATATTTGTTCCATCAGACACAATCCATATGCAGATGGTTTTATAGCCATACAAAATTCAACTGACCCTCAGGGACTGAAGGTAAACAACCATAAACATCGTATGTATTCGCTGAATGTGCTCTGGATTAGTTAGCAACTGACTCTAATTTTCATCAAAAAATCATTTTCAGCGATGAGGCCCATTCTAGAAGAATGGGTATGTGAACAAACAAAACTGTCGAGTTTGGGGCGATACCAGTCAACATGAGATCCAAGAGTGTTCAATGCATCCTGGAAAAATGATCAGTACATTTTTCTTTGATAACGACGTTGGTCAGGCCATCACTGTCAACGGCGAGTACTATAGGTCGATGATTACCAACTTAATTTGGCCTGAATTGGATGATCTGGACACCAACTATTTGTTGTTTCAACAGAACGGCGTTACGTGCCACATTGTCTATTATGCACGAGCGATCAAAGGACATGGTCATCTCACGTGGAGGTGATGTGAACTGGCCAACGAGATCGTGCGATTTGACCCCCTTAGACTTTTTCTTGTGGGGTTTTCTCAAGTCGCAGGTGTAATGCTATTAAGCCACAAACCACAATAGTTCTCAAACTCAACATAACCCATGTGATCGTAAAATTGAGCCTGATTTATGCGCCAGAGTCTTGGAAAATTGGACGTTTCAGATGCGTTCCACCCAGAGAAACCGTGGAGGACATTTGAGCGATGTTTTATTCCGTACATAATAGCATCTATAAGTCTTCCAAACGAATAAAGAAATTTTCGATGTCTCACACACATCATTTTGAAGTAGTGCCAAATAATTATCGCTATTCAAGTTGCCCTCAATGAAAAAGAGACAAATGATATGGTTCCCTACAATCCCTGCCTAAACATTAATCTTTTGAGGGTATTGCGTGTGTTCATCTCTCATCCAGTGAGGATTTTCCGTTGACCACCAGCGGCAATTTTGCCTATTAGCATGACCGTCAAGGGAAAAGTACACTCATCACAAAACATAACGTCTTCTAATTGGATGATATTGTTATCCAGTATGTCCATCATTTGCTCACAAAAATAAGTTCTTCTATCAAAATCGTCTTCCATGAGCTCCTGAGTAGGTGTCATTTTATAGGGATGTATTTTATTTTCTTTTAATATGTTTACTATCGATATATGGCTAACATTGAATATAGTGGATTCCTGTCTACTCTATGTATGTGGGTTTTCCTCAAACTCAAGCATCACATCTAATTTGATTTCATCTCTCATTGCATTGGCAGCTGCTTTTTTTATCTGTCCCACATGAGCAAACTCGCGAAACTGCTTCTCAATTTTTCTTATTGTTCCAAATAGGCGAGCTACTTCCCCTGTTGTTTTCGGGTTTTATCTCCGTAACCAATCATTTGTAAAACTTATTTTATGCATTTCCGTTAATTAAACCATTTGTCAGGCTTGAAGTTACCGAACTCCAAACTTAAATTAAAATACTGACAACTAATGTAACATACAATACAATTTGACAAGGGTTTTAAACTAACATTGCCACGGAAATTATTTAGTTCTTAAAAGGATACCATCTAAAAAGAACATTGCTATGGGAAATAAAGTTTTTGGCTTTCTACTACTCCATCTTTCCCAAAAAATTAAACACTCCTAATAAAATATAACCCCTTCAATTTAAACATTGCTATGGTTTTTGCTTACTTTCTTATTATCAGTACCTCAACTTAAAATAATTTTTGAGATATTGCAATGAGTTTTTACAGTATTTCATCGAATTTCGATAACCACATGATTTTTATTTATTTTATCTTAATTGTTGCAGTAAATTTGAAAGCGATAACATTTTTGAATAGAGAATGGAGAGACCTTTCAAACTGTCACAATCCTATACTTCCCATTTGAAAAATACTAATGTTAGTTGCCTCAGTACAAAGTAATTTTTACTCAGTTTATTATTTAATATTTTGATATGGCTTTCCCATCCCATTTTGTGACACCTGAGAATTTAGTTGTTGTGACCTATTCTTTACTTCTGTCATTGATTTTTTTACAGATCAGAAGTTATGAATAGTATTTCTCGAAATAAGAGGTGAATTTTGTTTTTCCATATTGAAACCAACACCATAAGTAGTACACCAATCATAAAATTGTTGTGCAACATTATTGGCAGTATGTACTGTTTTGTCTAGATTTCCATCAGGTATTATCATTATTGTGTCACCTTCATGATAAATGAATGTCATTTACAAAGATAGGGAACAGTATTGGACCTAGAATTTATCCTTGGGGTACCCCGACATTGACAACTTTTTCTTCAGATTTGGAAATTTCCAACATGACAATTTGTTAGTGATCTTCAAGATATGATACTATCCAATTTGGTGGTGTTCCTCTAGCACCAATGTGGTGAAACTTTTCAAAAAAAGACATGTGGTCTACTGTGCCAAATGATTTACTCAAATCAAAGAAGATAGTGATTGAAGCATTCTTTGAGAAAGTTCAGAAAGTTCACCTAGATCTTGCAAGTGAAATTTTACATCAATATCTTTCATATGTACTACATTGTGCTGTATTTCTGTATCTTTGTGAAGACTTTTTATTGACATATTTTCATTTCTTCTTAATTTTTAGGGGTTAATCACTTTTTAAATATTGTTGGAGAATCAAAAAGCCAAAACTCTGTATTCGAAACCTGATCTCACTTTAAAATAATCCTTTTTTGAATAGTATGAACATATTTTGTTGAGGATTTCAATCAAAACAAATTCACCAATAGTATACAAACATTCACCCTTGTCACAACTAAAAATACTCTCACTAGAATTTATTTTAGAAATAAGTGTAATTCATTTTAAAAAATTGAGAAATATAATAGTGCTTAATGACAATTCATTTCTTAGCTTTCTTTTTCTCAGCTTCTTCTTCCTTTTCTTTCTCTATCTCCGTTACATATTTTTCAATAGTCTCTCCGTCCAACATTTCCAAGGGTTCTCCATGCCGCATCACAGCAATTTCCAGATTTTTCTGTCCCGACTGGACCACCTCCAATAGTGCACGTATAGCTAACTTCACAGTACCTTTTTCTGTAGCTACCTCTTCGGGAGTATAAAACTTTTCCAAAAACTCTCTTACTGTTTTGGCTGAACGACCGGTAGCATTTGCTTTCCACTCGTAGTATATACCTGAAGGTTCCGTCTGGTAAAGATGTGGTTTGCCGTCATAATCAAAGCCACCGATAAGGCAAGAGATGCCGAAAGGTCTCTTGCCATTACTCTGAGTATACTTCTGTTTCAACGATGCTATATAACGCGTTATATATTCTAATGTAACAGGATCCTCGACGGTCAATTTGTGACTTTGACACTCGATTTGCGCTCGATTAATCAGTATTCTGGCGTCAGCGGTCAAGCCAGCGAAGGCCATAACTACATGCTCATCTAATAGACATATTTTTCTCACTGTTCTTTCTTCTTGAAGCTTGGCTACAGACTTTTTTTCGACTCCGAGTACGACAGAATTGGCTCCCCTAACACCAACCTGCGAAAAAATAACATGTTTAATTCATTAAAGTGATAGTCATTCTTGATCAGGTTAGGATTGTTTCAACTTACCGCTGTAGAACCTTTACGGACGGCTTCTTGTGCATATTCAACTTGCAGAAGATGTCCATCTGGTGAAAAAACGGTTATAGCTCTATCGTATCTTGCAGACATTTTTATATCTAATCAATTTTGGAAATATTAGTAAACCGTACCTAGCCAAAAAATTGCTTGGTAATTTTCAATTTGATACTTTGGTATTTGACACTTGACAAATGTCATATTGACAAGTCATATTTTCTCGCTAGGATTATTTCAATCATACTGTTGTGTCAACGTCATCAAACATCGAATTGCAAAAATGATTTCTTCTGAAAGTATGTCATAATTTTTATCAAACGACTACATAACCTCCATTATGATATATTCATGAATGAAATTGAAAGAAAAAATCATGTTATTTTGTAATTGCTTACTTATTATATTGCCACTGTTATTGCTGCAGCACACAGATACAAGGTGTTTATTTTAATAAACACCTTGTATCTGTGTGCCGCATGTTTACATGCGGCAAAAAATTAAGTGACTGCAGACATTCAATTTGAATAGTATGTGGATAGTAAGTGATCATTTGTATATGTTGAATAGGTTGAAACTGATCGACTTTGTCTATTTGACGTGCATTTTCAACAGTCTTTTAGATTAAGAAACATTACATGAAATTTCTGGTAATAATTTGTTATTTTCGAAATTGTTTTTCACTCCGTATCTTTGAAACAAAGCGCCCCATCGAAAATCATCAAAGGACAGAAGATCCTTAAAATAATCCAAGGAATAGTCCCTTGAATTTTGGTCGCATGTTCAATTAACACCCTATAAAGTCAACGGCAACAACAATAATATCCATTCCACATTTTTTTTTTCAATTTCATCTATAAATAACTCAATATAGATGTTTAATGGACGATTAATGAGAATCTTATTTTCTCAAAATATTTTTCTTCTCGAAAAAATTTTTTTTGGATAAGTACTAAGGAGTAAACGAGTTATCTGTAGCGCTCAGGTACAATGCTACAAATATTCCGATGAGTTGGTAATGAGGTACTTTTCCATGCATCAGGTATACAAATTACTTCTGATGCAAGTAAGGTGGACAAATACCTAAAATTCCTAGTCTGTTGTTATGAAAGTGTGAAAGTATTATTTTTTAACAAGTTCCATCAGGCACTGAAGGATTAATATTGAGTAGTACCACAAAACTATCACAGAACACCTTATAGAAGAGCACGGAGCAGGAACCATGAACTTTTTTGTAGATTACAATTCTGGAGCACAGTATTCATTCCCGTTTATTGCTCAGGAGCACTATTCAGTTCCAATGTTGAGCACTTTGAAAAATCTCCTTATCGTAACACAGGACTTTCAAAAACGAACATACCTTTCACCGTGTACCTGTAATAGATGTAGAGGTGTCGGAGCACAGAATACTTTTCTATTCTGTGGCTAGAGTTGACACTGACAGTTGGTGACAGTTATTTTATTTTTTTCCCGTAATTTTATTTAGAACCAAGAAGTGGTTGGAGTTAAAGTAAAATTTGAAGTTGAGAATCAGTTCCATTAATAATAAAATGAACAACTTTTGTAGGGTTATTGCTAGATCTATATCATCTTATAACTCACATTCTCCATTGTTTCCAAAAAGTATTTTTTGGAAGACTTTTGTATGGAATACTGGAGTCCCTTTAAAAAAATCTAGGTTCATAAAAAATTCAAATTTTTTCAAGATTCCCACCAATGTAGCAATAGCTTTGAGTTTATTAACTTGGCTTGGGTTCACAAAGGAAGATGAAAATGAAGAGTCTGAATTGATAACGACTCTGAAGAGAGCTGTATTATGTAAACAAAGGGAGCAGTACAAAAAATCTGAACAACTTCTTCATCTTGCTCTTCGATTAGCCCAACAACAGCAAAATGAGCAAGGTATTCTTTATTGCTACGATTTGATGGCGAATTTAGCTTTTGATCAGCAGGAGTTGGATAAAGCTGAGAAATTGTTTGTGAGTGTATTACAAATGTTATTGAACAAGGGCATGAAACAAGAAAATCTTGAGGTGTGTATTTCAAATAAATTTTTGCTATACAGTCAGTTTTATTTCATTTATTTTTAAATATCTTCCAACATGTACTTAATTAATTTTTTCAAATGTTTTCACTAAGTTTATATCACTACAAGTCAGTGGAGATTCCTGTGATAAATTTCAATCTATTGCATCTGCTTTTCAACGGTTAGAGAGTCCGTCATTCAATCGCAAACTGACCTCCTCGACATCCCCTGCTTCTCTCCTTAATTTGAAAGTGAAATTCGGTTTTTTTCAAAATCTTCATCAATGAATCGGTCGCTTTATAAAATTGCACTATTTGTAAAAAGAATTGTGAAATCACCTGAACAAACATTGCCTCAATTTAAGGTCATTCACATAAGCCTGAAACTTGCCCGGATATGTCAGATGAAAGCTAATATGGAAAAGGCGGAGATCGGATATAAATGGTGTCTTGAACAAATCAATAAGCAGAGAAATGACAGCATGGATGCGAACATTTTATATGGTGTCATCAATGATTGGTATGCACAGTTTCTATTAGATAAAGGAGAAGTAGCTAACTCCTTGAGATTCTTAACAGAAGCACACAAAGTCTGTAGAGAAGTTAATGGAAGAGAAAACGAACAGATCGTTTTGTTACTGAATGATTTGGGCATCACAAGCTTTCGAGCAGAAGATGATGAAAATGCAGTAAAATATTTAAAAGAGGCCATATCCGTTGGAGAAAACCTTGATGACAAAACTCATCTAGGAGTAGTACATGCAAATCTTGGACTTGTTTTATTACATAAAGGAATTTTGGGGGAAGCTGAAAAATTTTGCAAGAAAGCTTGGCATTTAGGTAATTATCAAGTCTTTATATTACTTGAAACTATTGAAATCTTAGAATCGCCACATAAATTTTTGTGTACTCCAATGAGGATAAAAATTGTATATATTGTCGTCTAAATATTCAAATTTTTTATCTGAAAGAATATTCTATGTATAATCTATACATCTTTGTGAAGTTATTTTGAAATGAATTGCTTTCTTTCTTTCTTTGAAAGATTCCCACTTTTTTTTGTATAAACATGGCCAAAAACATGCCTTGTCTAAAAATTTAAAATACAGGGCGTTTCCTAACTACGGTATGGAACTTCGGAGGGTGAACTAGAAAAAGCTATACTTGATGCGATAGAAGATCCTTGAAATAGTATCAAGAAGATTGCACTACAACTGGAAATCAGCCCAAAAACTGTAAGGACAGTTATAAAAAGAAACCTCGTACACCCATATCACATTCAGCCGAGCTAAGGTTCGCTGAAAGTTTGGGTAGGAATGATTGGTGTTTACCTAATTGGCCCATTTTTTACCAGCAAGATTAACAGGTGAATTTTGCAAAGACTTTTTGCGAGATCATTCACCCATTTTGTTAGAAGTGCCGGGACTTGTAAGAGGAAATATGTGGCGCCAGCTATTTTAGTGTTCTTGCTCGTCAGCATCTCAACATGATCCACCCTAATCGCTGGATTGGTTGTGCAGGGCCTCAAAATTGGCCAGCTTGCAGTCCTGCTATGAATCCTCTAGATTTCTATTTATGGAGTCTATCTGAAGGCTCTTGTTCTAGATGGCTCTGTACTAGATGTGAATGACTTGAGGAATCAAATAATTGACAATTGCAATGTCGTAAGGAATACTCCAGGTATTTTTGAACATGTCAGGCAGTCAATGACAAATCGACTGCAGTCGTGTATTTTATCAGGTGGACATTTTGCTCATTTACTTCAAGGTCGAAATTGTTTATTATTGACTTCTGATTTTTATTTTATGTTGTTCATGGATAGTTTTTAGAAATGTTTTTTTTCTCGGAAAGGAAGCTTGATATGAAGAAAACACAAGCGACGAAAAAGTTTTATTTAATTTTAGTTGCACAGTCTGAAAAAATAAAAAACTACAAAAAAGTCAGTGGCGTTTTTTTCCTCTCTCAATATTGTCGACCTAACGAATCACCCTCCGAAGTTTCGTACCGTAGTCAGGAAACACCCTGTATATTTTCGCAAATCAACCTTTTTATGAAATCTTTCCAACAGCAACTTCAGATTTAAAAGCCTCATAAGCTTTCAACATTTGCAATGGTTCTGGTAGTGAATTGGAAAGAACTGCCGCATAGTATGGCGATTTTTTCACGTTGATGACCAGAACTCAGAAATGTGTTTTCCTGACAACTATGACTTTCATTTCAGTATGTTTTGTTTGTAATCTTGTAATTGGTTCATTACCCTGCTCAACCTGATTTAGCTGCACCAGAACAGCACGAACTGAAGCATTTCATCTCTTGTCAAAAGCTTGTGTTCCGAACCAGAAAACTGTACACACCTTAGCAACTTCTGATGCTTCATAAATCTTAGATCAGACCTTCTTTGGAGTATTGTCCTCATGTATGGAGCTCCGTCCTTAAGCATTCCCTCAAGCTGCTGAAAAGAGCCATCCGCCTAATTGGAGATGCAAACATCACTTGCAACCTTGATAGTCTGGAACATCGATGAAAGTTTGTAGATTTGTCCCCTATAGATACTTTCATGGAAGGTGTTCGACTTGGCACATTTGATTCCACCAAGAGCGGTACATATCAGAAATACGCGATAGACTGTGGCTGCTCATCGTTTCGAAGTTCAACTCAGTACACCTCGAACTCCACTATTTAAGAACTCTTTAATTTAGAGAACTGCGTTTATGTGGAATAAACTTCCGGAGAACGTTTTTCCAAATGAATTCAATCTCCAGCGATTAAAAACCAACGTGAATCGCTACTTTCACAAAGGCACCGCTCTTATAGCGCCTTGAGGATTTTTCTGTAGTACTTGTGGTTCGTCCTTTGAATAAAAGCGCTTCGTAATCCACTACATTCGTTTCATCTGCCATAGATTTCATTAGTGGTACTTGGCTGGGCCACGAATACCTTGGCTGACCTCACATTTTCTTAACAAGAATAGTGAGGTATCCCAATGGAGGGATTCTCATAAGAGGAATCGTTCTTGAATGGTTTCTACCCTCCTACTGTTCTATTTGTTTCCTTCGAGTATTGTATTGCATTCTCCTGTGAATTACTTTGTCATATTCATAAAGTGCTTCGCCATATGAATAATGAAGCTTTGTTTTAGGAAGAAAACATGAAAATAATGAATCTATAGAACAGGCAAACTATTGCTTTGATCAAATAAAACTCAACTTGGGCAAATGATATTCGGGAAAATGGTGAAAATCTAGTCCAAAATCAGGTATTACTAATAAATTGGTCTTGTGTAAAGTTATTTTATGATTATTACGAATTTCTAGTCACTTGTTGAATAATCAATTATGAAAATAAAGAAACTTCTAGAAAAATTTTCAGAGTATTACATGTATTCCTTCTTTTTCTTTCAGTCTTCTCGGTTGGTGTGAGTGCTTTTTAAGGGAAAAAGTGTGTGAGTGAAACAATATTTACTTTTCTTCCTATAACATAATTGGTGAGGCCTTTACAGCAGTGTTTTGTGATCTATCTGAAGCCTTTGATTGTGTAAACCATGGAGTCCTACTGCACAAACTTCATAAATATGGCTGTAATAACCCAGCTTCTGAATAGTTTGAATCTAACCTATCTCTCAATTCGTAAAAAACTACAACATACTCCAAATTGAATAATATAAAGTCAGGTGTTCCCCAAGGATCGGATTCAGGCCCCATCCTGTTTCTACCATATATAAACGAGAACACCTCCGGAAATTTTACTCTCTTCACAGACCATACGACTTTGTTTTGGCACGATAAAGATCCCGAAAGACTCTGATCAAAAATTAACACTGATTTTACGAAAGTCAAGAACTGGTGTGATGCAAATCTCTCAACACTCAAGAAAAGACAAATATTCTTTCTTTTGAATGTGAACTGTCAATTATATTACTTGGGGATGACCCTGTCGAACAAGAAGATACAACTGAATTCTTAGGGGTTAACATTGATAATACTTTGAATTCGATGATCACTTTATCATGCTGCGTAAAAAAGTTGCATCGAGGGGTTTCCTCAAGACAATGCACCGTATCACAAATCAATTAAAACGATGGCAAAATTGCATGAATTGGGCTTCCAATTGCTTACGCATCTACCATATTCACCAGATCTGGTCCCCAGCGACTTTTTCCTTTTCTCGAACCCCAAGAGAATGCTCGCTAGAAATTTAAACGTCGATGAAGAGTAAATCGTTGAAATTGATGCCTATTTTAAGGCCAAAGACAAATTGTAATTTAAAAATGGTATCGTCGTTCGTTGTATCGTCCTCGAAGGCAACTATATTGAATAATAAAAACAAATTTTTACTTAAAAAAAAATCTATGTTAGCTTACGAACTTTTCAGCCAAACTTAGGCTCTTTTCCGATTCAAAAAAAGTATTTTTGAATACGTACACTTACAAGCAACAACAAATCAGTGGCAGTATAATGAATTATTTGTTTGAAAATCAGAGCAGTAACAGTATATGTGCACCATTACTATAGTACTCCATTATAAAGATTCTGAGATGACCATAAAATTATTGATCTTGACCAAAAAATAAATATATTTCAGAATTATGTTCATTTCAGTCTGAATTAAATTACTTATTGAAAATTCATTCGTATTCGGCGATCACCACCATCATTCCCACTCCTGCTAGCATAGCAGCCACTTGTAAAAAAGTTTGAATAATACTGGGTTTCTCTTCGTCGAGAAGTTCTGGAATCACAGATACAAGAGCTATATATATAAATCCCCCAGCAGTGAAAGGCAAGATCCAAGATGCTGCCATTGCTCCTGAACTGTTTTGGGCAAGAAGAGATAATGCAGTTCCTGAAATAAATGGTAGTATTACAGATTCAGTGAATGGGAAGTTAAATAGCAAATTCACAAACTGAAAAATATTTTTTTACTCGTATTACAAAATAAAGCTTTCAATTAAGTGATGTTTTATGATCTCAATGAATTTAACGTTCAGATGAATAGTTGGGAGTCGATTAAGCAATTCATTATTGTTTTTGGCCCACGTTGAGACTTTTACGTAATCATCATCAGGGTCTTACAAAGTGAAACAATATTCAACAATATTTCAAATATTGTTTCAACTTGTGGTGCCCTGAGGATGACTTTATAGAAACACTATTTGACCTACTCCCAATTGTTCCTGTGACCTTGGTAGGCGCTTCAGACATATACTGAACCAACTCAAATCTACGAAGCTTTTGGTACTGATTCAATTCAATTTAAAACATTTTCTAATGTCTGAATATACTGATAGAGCATATATATCTTTATATAATACCATGGAGAAGAATTGAAAGCTATGTCAGGTCAAATTGGTTTAAAAGTTTCTCAGAACCTAGTTTTCCAAAAACAGGTGTTCCAAGTTTCCCAGAAACAACTGTTGCTCCAAGTTTCCCGGAAACAAGTGTTCCAAGTTTCTCAGAAACAAGTGTTCCAAGTTTCCCAGAAACAAGTGTTCCAAGTTTCTCAGAACCAAGTGTTCCAAGTTTCTCAGAAACTTGGAACATTTGTTTTGAACTAGGTACTATAGGCTGCTGGTCATAACTCACCTGCTACAGCTCCCAGAGCAGTTGTAAGTTGAAGAAGCATGGCATTTTTTCTTGAAACACCAGACTGAAGTAAAATGGCAAAATCTCCAATTTCATGTGGCACTTCATGGAGAAGTATTGTTATAGTTGTGACAATTCCTGAAATTGATTATGAAGTTGAAATTCGTGACTAAATATAATATGAGATGAATATGACTTGTGAAATAGATTTTATTTATTTGTTCCAATACGATTTTTTATCCATATAAATATATTATAAATGAAGTCCACAACTTGAGGCCACTGTCTGTCGATTTTGTGTTGATTTTCAAAGAAAAGAAAGGAAAAAATTGTATATACCTTTGTGTTAAAAAATCAAAGAGAAAGGTTGTTAACTAGTAACAGCCCCATCTAGTGACAACTGTTTCATACATGTAGTCAAGTGGCTTTGAAATTAATTGAGTCCCAGGCACCATATTATTATGAGTTGAATATTGAATTTTTGAAAAAAAGGTTACTTCTAGAAAAAATAAGACCTTGCTTCTTGAAGAGATTACTACAATATGAATATTATGTATTGCTTGACCATTTTTTTACAGAAATAAAATCAAAAATATTATATAATCATTTTATTCATATATCAACGAGGTACGTTTCTGATTTTTTCCATCTGCAGGTTCAAAGAGCATCATCAATTTGAGGTGAGTAGTTGATTTGATTTTTTTTCTGTGTTTATGATAGTTGGCTTCAATCCACAGCCTTGAAGTATGAAAATTGTGTATCTCCTGACTGTTTTATCTTATTTGGAAGATTTCTTTGACAGGTTCAGTCATTATAGTAAAATTATAAATATACTAGCTGAACTGGCCAACGTTGTTTTGCCACAAAAAGTATTTTTATCAGAACAATAATACTTACAGCTTGTCAAATCTAGGAAGAGTCTTGAGTCTCTTCCTAGATTTGACAAGCTGTACAAATAATATCAATCCCTTAATGCTATGTGTGTACAATATCTATCGCGTGCCGTTGCACAGCCGTGGTGGATTAATCCCTTAATGCTATAGTGCGTACAATATCTATCGCGTACCGTTGCACAGCCGTGGTGGATTCAAATTAAGGAGCGATCCAACCTTCGGTTGTAAATTAGGTGTAGGCAGTGAAAAAAGGCTTATTGTGTAAGAGAGATCGGCTTCGTTCTCATCCCTACTGCGTGCTGTTCACTGAGTGAGAAGTGACACCGGTAGACACCTGGCGGGAATAACTGATCTTTGATTAAATTACTAAAATAGCTATTAAGAAATAGAGGCTGGTGACAGAAGGAAAAAAATTGAGGGTTATATGCATTTTTTGATGCAACATCATAAACAATTTTTAAAAAAATTGTCAAAAATGTTTGGGGTGGAACACTCTTATCACTTAGGGGTATGAAAAATAGATTAAAACCCATTTTCAGACCTACAGAATATACACATAAAATTTCATGTAAATTAGTTGAACAGTTTCAGAGGAGTATAGCAACTAACACTGTGAAATGAGAATTTTATGTTAGATATTCATTTATAATAAAACAAGAATGACTTAAGATTCAGATCTTTTGCTATCTTGTTGGTGATTTTGAATTAAATGTATTGAACTTGAGTTTGAAAAATTTTTCAAAAACTGGAGCATACTCCAGAAAAAAATATTGACCATACCCAAAATAAAAAGAGGTGACAACAGTGAAAGTTACTCCTAATAAGAAATAGCTTTGAAACAAAAAACAATATAAATTCAATAATATGAGCAAATTGTTTATTCACTGATGATAATAATGATAATCATGTTAATTCTACAAAGAATTGAGAATATGAAATGAACATCACATAAATACAGTAAAATGAACATATGTAATCACAGAAGCAAGTGATTGCTTGTATGTGACAACTACTATTTGACAATTACAATAGAAGTACAATAATTATCACAGAAAATAAATATAAGATTTGGGTTATATGTTGGGCCATGCTGATTTTTTCACATGAATCATTATAATCACATCAGTTTAATCCCAAATAAAACAGTACTTTCTTATATTCAACAGCAAAACTGTTTCATTCCTTATAGATAATGGACAATGTGAACTTACCAATTGTATTCCCAGCTAAATAAGACGACCCAATAGCTAATCCATCCGTAAAATTATGACTGAAATCTGCAGCTAAATTTAAGTACCCAGCAACCTTGATTTCTTTGTTCTCCCCTTCAACCTTTTTTTTGCCCTTCTCACCTTTACTTTTTCCATTCTTGGTGTTATCAACCTTATCCTTTGACGATTTTTCATGTGAATGTCCGTGGCTGCCTTTGATAATTCTCACAATTTTTTCAACTACCAAGAATACCACTATACCAGCCAAAACCCAGAGTCCAACAGACATATCATGTGCATGATCGCCAGATTCGTGACTGTGTGTATGGGCATGAGAATGACTATGGTTATTCACAGCCATAGCTGCATGGGGTATCAAGTGAAGAAAGGCATCACCCAACAAACCTCCAGATGCAAAGGCCAGCAATATCTTCAATAAAGGTTGGCTACTAACCGTGTTATCCAAGGGAACACAAAAGAGGATCAGGAAAGGTGCAGCACTTATTAGCAAAGTTGATCCCATTGCATGTAGCCATAATTCTTGAGTTGTTAATGCAACCTGTTTTTCTTTTAGCGGAACTTCCCTATGATGGTGGTGTGAATGTGAATCTGAATTTTTATTTGCTTCTTTAGAATACTTGTAGGAAGGCGATTCATGAGAATGTCCCTCATGATCATGAGAATGTTCATGGGCAGACATACTGCTTGAACCTATTAAAAATAGAAAACATAACAGAATGAAACCTCTACACATGTTTGCTGTAGAGATAATATATTTTTGTGTTAGATTCAGGAAGAATTTTCTTTTTAAAAATTTTTGTTTACGTGTTTAAAATGAAAACATGACGAGGTTATATGAATACGTGACAGTTGACGGACAGTCACAGATCACCACAAATACGGTTGTTGTGATCTGTGCCACAGATTAAAATATGTCTTCTGTGTTTCCAGAAGGAAATATTTTTCATACTATCGTACCAGAAGTCGTCGGACAGAAATGTTAATATATCTAATGAAATCAGCGACTTTTTTATTCAGAATAAGTGGCGGAATTGGTCCACTCTTGCTTTCTTAATTATTACAAGATGTAAAGTATTATAGAAAGATTCAAGAGTATCTGCAGGAGTGGTTTTCATTGTTCCTGTTATTCCCAAACAGTCCAGTATTTGTACCATGCTCATTTTTTGAATAGCGATCGCCAGACCATACATATATGTTATCCTGGGTTTAATCATCATACTGTAGAGCCAATAAATCATTTCTGGTTTAAGCCCCCATGTCTTGCCATAGGTGCGTCTTCGCCTTTCTTTCAACTCTTTCTGGATGTTGGTTCCAAGTCAGTCTCTGGTATTTGGTATCTGTTCCAGGTATTTGAGCTCCCTCGAAAGATTTAAATAACGTTTGATATCGTGAATACTTCATAATCCACCTAGAAAGAGACTGAAATGAAGCCTTTGGGGGTTCCTACGTAGATATTTCGGGATAGGGAAAAGGCATAGGAATAGAAAAATTCATAGCCACATGAGAGTTTATTTACTTCACAATGAATAGAAAAGCTACACATTCACCGACATTTTCGTTTCAAAAGACTACTTTTTACAAATCGTTCGCCATGTCAAATTCACTGAAATCTCCACATGAATCATTGTCACCCATCTGATAGTTGTTATCAACCCCGTCTTCTGGCCTGTCGTATTTATCCAGTTCAACGACTCCAAGGCAAGGATCTTTATTTTTGCTGAGGTTAGCTACATTATTGCTTTTACTTTTTCCATTTTTCTTATCAATACTCTCTCGTATTTTGACTCTTTTTCTACCTCCAAATCCTAAAGACCTAAACTTTCTTCTGAAGAACCTTTTTACCCTGAAGAAGATATCACCAAAAAAGCAGCTTGGGCCGTCTCTGCAATCGAAACAAAATATAAATTAATTGTTATATTCAACGCCAGAAATGTCAATATATCATCAGGTGACACAAAAATAAAACTATCTGAATCATATATGATATAATCTTGGAAGTTGAGCGATTGCATTTGGATTTTTCCGTTAACAAAAGTCAAAACATGTGCAGGCTAAGAATTGAGGAGGTCTTATCTTTCAACATGTGATTCCTGACCCACTTATTTTTTTAACAAGAAGTTGAAATACTTGTTGTGATAAGAAAATACTGTTTTCATTGTTTTCTCAAGTTTCATTGACTCTTTCACTTTTATACCCAATGGGAGATCAATAATTGGCTGTGAATAATTTCAGTTTTCATGCACTAAGGACTAATAGACATATAGTAGTTGTGCTTTTCGTGTGACCCATATTTCATCGCGGAAAAAATCCTGTAGATTTTTTTTATGTCGAAGTGAAAACATTTTTTATCAATATCTCTGTAGCTTTCAGTTCGATGATGAATATAACAATTTCAGTTATATTTAGGGATATATTATATGGTTATTGAATTTGAAAGCAATATTTCATGACATCAATTAAAATATCTCCAGCTGAAGCTATCAAAGATATAATAAAGTGAGAGGATTGTTCTCTACGATCAAATTATAGATCTAGTAAAAAATTAGCGGGTTGCAATTTCATCAACGTCATAACATATTTTTGCATCAGTGTAATATAGAAAATTGTTATGGGATAATCTTCTTTCAAATTATGAACTTACTCAAAAGCTCTCAGATCGATCGCTCTAATGGCATGAAGAACGGCTATCAGGAAGAATATGCTCAGTATGTAGCTAATCACAGTCGCAAAAGTGTCACTTTTGATAAAGTCGCAAAAGTCAGCGCAATTCCAGTCTTTGTCTAACATGGCGTCATCAAGAAAATCTGCAAAATTCGGCAGCATTTCTTGGGTTATCGTTGCTATGAGTGGGATCCAAAAATCCAACATGATATTTTCCATCAGGAATGCTGATACCAAGAACTGAAATGTTATGATGTTAGTATAGATTTTGGTATACATTTTTTTGAAGGACTCTTCGGAGGGAACTCGGATAAGGAAAGCAATATATGCTTTGGTTATTATATTCTAACATTATACGGTGGACTACCCACGAATAAAACTAGGGGGCCCTGTGTAATATGATGATTACATTGAGTAATAATAATACTATTTTTTCTCTCCAATAGATACATTGATTTGATCACCACAATGATTAAATATTGAGCTTTGATCTACTTGAATTTGATCCCAAAATCAGCTTCTTTGTTTAAGTTTCGATTCGTGGATATATGGTTTGAGTTGATAAATCACTATGCGAAACAAAAAACATGGGTTTCGAAAATTACGTAAACATCAACCATTCTGCGCGAGCTCGGCTACTGAAGCAAATACTCGATACAGAACGTCTTTTCAGCAAACAATCAAGCAAATACATCAACTAAATACTCGTTCTCAAAATCACTTTCATTTACCCATTTGTAAAAATAGAGTACATTTCTGCTCTCCTACCAATAATGGCTTACGTGCATTCGATAAATGAATTGAAAAACTGTTCTTTGTTATTGACTTCAAAAAGCAACTCAAAATTTTCTTATTACATTATTCAACAGATGAATTCTTTTCAAATGATATCTCATGAGAATATTGTTATCAATATTTTTGTTATATCTCACAAATATGTCATTTCTAATATGATTAGAATTTTTAACGGTGAGTCTGTATTCCAAAGCTCTGAAGAATAGACCTTGTTGAATTTACATTGTATGTTTTTTGTTCCGGACTTGTCTATTTGAATTCAATATTTTGTCTCTTGGAAAATCAATTATTATTATTATTATTATCATTATCATGAGTACCAAGTGATATGGCATTATAGTAACGCTAATTTAAAAGACATGTGGAAGGCCCTGCTGTTGATTGATTTTGATAACATATTTCTCAGAAAGAAACTGAAATATGTATATGTTCCGGAAAATTGTAATTGATATATTTGATTATTTTAAAACCAGTCTGTATTGACTTTAGAAAATGAGTATCGCATTTTCAATTACAACACACATCTTATGATCCAACAGATTTTTACGAAGAGTTGCAAAAAGTAGTTCAGCAACGTAAAGTGGAGGCGTAGAGATATAAATTGAAAAATTTTCGTATCTTCGAATGGGATTTTTTGAAAGTGAGTGTCTTCAAGTTGGAAAATCTGTTACTTACCTCTATGAAAGTTTGTCCGAATCCGTCCAATTTTCTCAAGGATGTGGGATACAATCTCAAATCGTATAGTAATAGGAATATTGCGGCCATGAATGTATACAGAGATAGCAAAGGGCCTGCCTCGATTGGAACGGTTTCTCGAAATATTTGTTGACCATTACATACCAATATGAGTGCTAATGCCACTGCTAGTAATTTTCCCATGATTTGTTTTTGAACTGATGATTTGAAACATATTTGACTGACACTTTAATTTTGACACATTGAGAGTCACATACCTACGGGACGTGGAATATCATGCAGTGGTCCGTTTTCCTTGTTCTGAAATCGAATCCATTGAAAAGTTTGAAGCATTTTTATTTCTATAGAACTCGATCGAAATTATGTACGAGAATTTTTGGAAAGGAAAGTGTCTAAATGTTGCAATACTGGTATTTTCTATCTCATTGTTACAGGTTATTCTTGTCACCTAATTTACGATGATAAATACGAGGGCGGTCTGAAATGTTTCTGACCGCGGTGAAAACATCGCCAAAGTTCACCAATTGGTGCTAGACGATCGCCGAATTGAAGTGAGAGAGATAGCAGAGGTTATGAACATGTCAAAAGAACATATTTGTCACATATCCAATCAACATTTAGGCATGAGGAAGCTGTTTGCCCGTCGGGTGCTGCGGTTGCTCACGTTAGAGCAAAAGCGTGTTTGAATGAATATTTCCAACGCTCTGTTGACGCAGGCGTATTTGCAGAAAAATAAAATCCTGTTTCACCAAGACAATGCACCGTCTCACACCTCAGCGGTTGCCATGGTGAAAATCCACGAATTACGGTTCGATCTGCGTCACCGTCCGCCTTATTTACCCGATCTAGCTTCAAGCGGCTTCTTCCTGTTTCCTTATCTAAAAATTGTTTTCGGAGCATATATATCTTCTTCAAATGAAGATCCAATCACCTTCGAGAACAATTATTTTGCAGAGTACTACTTCGACGGATTACGTAAGTGATGTGCTCATTCAAATTCAACAAATTTATTCAATCAAACAATTCACGAGTCGATTCTATACCCCAATCATACTTTATAACCATGGTCTTCAACTGTGTTTATCTTTACTCGAACTAATCAGCGCTCTAATTCGAAACTGCTTTGTAGCTGGACGGTGTCTCGTATATATACCACATTCGAACTCTCTCATATGTTTGCCAAAAAATTATAGTTGTTTCACGGTCATTTCCCGGAGGCAGTTCGACGCTACGTGTGTGGCAATGTGATGCTGACTTCTGCTACGGTGGCGTAATCAACAACCACAGCGTAACATTATGAACAAAAAAGTTGGTATAGGCACCGTATAGAAGTAAACACAAGTAAATTCACTCTCCGCCATATTTGGGTTAGGATCTCAATCTCTCATTATACGCTTAGAGGATGTATCTAAGGCGTGAGAGCAAATGAGTCAAGAATAGCTCTAGTCTGCACCCTTCTACCGCACTACACGCCGCCACAGCCTGGCAAAAAATGAAATCTTGACACGATACATCAAAGACGCCGACTAGGAGTACACTTACTTGTTGTTTACTTCTATACGGTGGTATAAGATATTCACTGTCAAGCAGGAAAATATTACGAAGGAGGAACATGTATTACACATGTCATTTGTCACATGTAAGAAGTTTAGCTATCAGAAATAGTGGATCCTGAAATTTTCAATCTCTTCAGAGATTACATAAGTTCAATTAGGTTCAAACAGGGCATGATTTTATTCTGGAACCAAGTAACTGATTATCCTTTTGAGTTGAAATAAAAAAAAGATTGTAAATTCTTTTCATTTGAAGTCGAAATAAATCATTGTCAATGTCAAAATAATCGTTTTCAAAATGAACACCTCAAGAAAAAATATTAAAGCATACGAAGTGAACAAAATTGAACAATGACAACAAAAAGAATTGAATCAAGTAACAAAAACAACATTCTTTCCCTTTTGATGAAATCACTGCATTTGATATATTCTTCAATACGTTTTAATTAAAAATCTGTGTCATTAATAAATTTATAGTCCCCCAATTTGTTTTAAATTCAACATCTTCAATTTTGACAAAATGGTTCAGACTTTCGCGGCTGAAGTTTTCAGTGTCACTGTTTTCCGAGTTTGACAGCCGTGGATTTTTGGAATTTCTTCCTGATGTTTCGCTGGCGCGAGTGGCTACCTTCTTCAGAGGTTTAACCATCATGGCTTGCTGTCCGATGACTAACTTTCAGGCTTCGTGAAGTGTATTTATGCCTTGTCAGGTAATCAGTTGTATTGGTACCTGTATTTGTACCTGGAACATTAACAATCTTGCCACCTGTTGTCATTCTGTTCGTTATTCTCGAATTCCTTAAAATGGGGTTCCATATTCGATTGAGGTTCACCGCCTCTTCTTTTCTGTTGAAATTCTCCGTGTGTTTGTGGATCTCTATTGTCTCCCGTACCTGTCGGCTATAGTATCCCTGGTTGGGGGCGATTAGTTCTGTGTTTTCAAACAAAATTATGTGGTCTCCTTCACTGAGTGCATTTGGCCTAGTCTGCAGTTCCTTTTATGCTCTTTCAGTCTCGTTCCCATGGATCGTTTGGTGGTTCCGATATATACCTTCCCACAAGTGC
>WOGR01000789.1:0-16748 GCA_015342045.1 Leptinotarsa lineolata
CACCTCCACAAGCCACATAAACAACAGTTGTTTTGTTATTTATTTATATAGAGGAAGATAGGTTAGGTGCACAAAATGTCATATGTCACAGAATGTCACGGAACATAAGTAAACAGAACAGCACGCCTCTGAAATATGTCATGTTTGTTTGTCTCATACAGGTAACAGATTCATTATCCTTTATTAGCTATAACCGATGTTATCAAACGGTGAAATAGAAACGGATCCCTTTAAATGTTGAATGCATTATTTATTTCCCCTTTTTTAAGTATTTAAATAATTTTTTAAAGAAAATGGTTGAAATGATGAGTTTAAAATGCGTTGTTTTAGAGCTCTTTTATGAAAATTACTTGATTTCCGTCAGGAGGAACATTCCCCATTGTCCTTTGAATACCTTGCCAGCATTTGAAGAAGCTTTAGAAGTGGCTGTTACTAATCAGGTTTCAAAATAACTCGAAAATGATAAGCTTTTAATGGAATACCAGTCTGGTATTACATCTAAACATTTGTGAAACAGCTCTACAACTAACATTAACTAAATGGAAGTTAATATTAGATAATAATAACGGCTATAAGAGGAAATGGTTTGGTAGCTATCTGTCAATTAGGTTTCAGTGTACAAAAGTAACGTCCTAGAAATATGACAACTGGTGACCCACGGGGGAATGTCTTGAAACCCATTTTGTTCATATTTTAATGATATAGTTCATATTGAAGATTTCGAATTTATACCTTTATTTGCCAATGATATGATGCTTGTTCTAATCATCTGTCTGAAACTGTTAACCAAATGAATCAACCACTATCAAGAATATCTTATCATAACTTGAAGGTACAAATATAATACTTGAAGTGAATGATAAAATTTTGGCGACTCGATTGAAATAGTTGTGCAATATAAATATTTGGGTTTCATTATCGACAGTACTCTGAACATTCTTAACCTCAAACACCATTTCCAATATACAGTGAGTTTCAAAAAGTTTACACCATATGGGAAATTTTATTCATGATAAAAATTGGTGCATTGCGAGAAACTTGGATTTGAATTGTTAAAATTCTAAATTTTCGAATGGTGTTCAAGGGAGAACAAAAAATTGAAATTTTGATCAAGAATAAACTACCCTTATTTTCGACATTATTAAAGTTTTTTTAGAACAGTTTGTTGTTCAAATTGGAAAACAATATTCAGATTTGAAATCACACCCACATACTTAACAAAAAATCCATTTTTTGTTGGTTCTAGCCTCAAGAAGAGTAAAAAAACTTAGTTTTTTGGTGGAAAATTGATAGTTCACTATGTATGTCCATAATAACTATCAGTATGATTTAATGACAAGAAATAATTTCAATATGTCATTAAATCATACTGATAGTTATTATGGACATACATATAGAGTGAAATATCAATTTTACAGCAAAAAACTAGTAAAAATTTAAACCATTTTCAACACACAACGATATACTAGTTCCAATGATAAATTGGACTAAATTTCGCATTGAAATATTATGAGGGAGGCGCCTAAGGTGTATATGAGATACTAGTACTCTTTATGACGCTATAACCATTTGTTACTGAGGGGAGTTACTTAAGGGACCAAATAGAAATTGATGAATAAATAAATATTTTTTGAAAAAAATGAAAATTCACTTCATTTTTTGAACAGACAGAGTATATTATAAATAAAATTGCTTGATAATAATACTTTAGCCTCACTACAGAAACTTTAAAACAGGGGTTTGCGAATTTTTTTTTTGAGGTATAATCGATATGCTCCCATTATAGCAATGCTTTGGGTGTTGTACTGGTTATCAGTAAAACACTGGTTGTTTAACTTTACGATGATACTTATATTCAAAATAACAAAAGGACTAGCTCCACCTTACTTCGACCAAGTTGTTATATACCAGTATAATGTTCGTGGTTACTACACAAGAAATAGTAACACCTTTCGTGTACCCCGCACCAACTATTCAATACAATGAATTCTCTAATCTAGAGTATAACAAACTTCTAGCCGAATTGAAGCAATTTAATACTATATCTAACTTCAAACATGAGTCAATGAATAACAATGTTTAATTATAGTCAAGCGCAGAAATTATAAGTTTTCAAATGTTATTATTATTAATGGCAACATGTAAAAATATAAATTTGTATATTAGAATGTACCTATTTAGAATAAAGCTATCAACTATTTGTAGAATGTGAGATTTGCCTATTGATTCATGTTGAACAGATGCACCGCAGGCCACATGAGCCTAACCGCAGGTCATAAATTCAAAACGTTTTTTTTTGTGTGAAAAACTAAGTATTTTTTGTGACTATGAAATTAGACAGACCAAAAATCGTTCTGTTTGCGTGGTTAACGTATTGAGAACCTTAAATATGAAAAAAATTGATTTCAACTAATCACATCAGAAATAATAGCTTTCTTGATTTTTAGGTACATGTTGAAATTATTTAGAGACTATGTTTTCCACCAAGTGACAGATGAGGGAAGCCCTTGGCTAGATATGGCACATATTGTTCAGTGCCTCAACAAATTAGACGTAGGCGTTCCAGAGAAAATCAGCTTGGTTTCGCGTGACGAGCAAAGCGTATTGGTAGTCTCTTATGCAGAACTGAAGCACTGCCTCGAACAATCATTCTCTGAGCTCGCTAGTAGTTCTGGGATCCACCATGACTTAACAGGTGTTGGCGGAAGAGTTGACGATAAGTTGTAATGTGTCTGTGTTACTTACATGTACTGAGTTGTGATGTGAACAACTGATGAAAATGGTTTAACAATAGTGATTGTTTACCAAAAATGTTGTTTTCAATAATATTTGAGAATACCCTTGAAGTGGAAGGTTTTTATTTGATACAGTTTTTCTATTACGAAAAATATTATTGAAAACATTTTTCCATTTTAAATTACGGAATAGATATTTTTTGGATAAGTTCTATTTTTCTTTAAAAAAATGTATTAAATATAAATAATAAAAAGTTGACAAACTAATTGCTAAATTTCGTTTCATTTTTACCAAAAGGAACTTTAATTGATTAATATTTTGTAATCTGTCCAAAGCTTTTCATTGTGTTGATCACAATATGGATGCAAAGAAAGGTACTTATAAAAAAAGAGCTCTGGATCTGTGTGGCATATAGCGCCGTCCTGTTGAAACCACATGTCATTGGTGTCCAGATCATCTAATTCAGGCCAAAAGAAGGTACAAGGTAGTCATCGACCTATAGGGCTCGTCGTTGACAGTCTTGGCCTGGTCAACATCTTTCTTAAAGAAATATGAACCGATGACGCCACAAACCCAAAATCTACACCAAACAGTGACTTTTTCGGGATACATTATATCTCGTGTGGAGTGGTATTGTCCCAAATTCAACAATGTTGTTTGTTCACGTACCCATTCATCCAGAAATAGGCCTCATCGCTAAAGATGATTTTTTGTAGACAATTGGTTCAGTTGCCAACTACTCCAGAGCCCATTTAGCCAACACACGTCGTTGTCTATGGTCGTTTACCTTCAGTTCCTGGATCGGTTGAATTTTGTACTGGTGCAGATCCAAGTCACGACGCTTAATTCGCCAAGTTGTAGTCTGCGAAAAGCCGAGTTCTTGTGATCGACTGCCTCAAATTCGCCTGCACACTCTCACAGACAGCGGCGACGTGTTATGTTTTGTCGACGTTTTCGGCAAATCTTGTGTTTCGTCTACATATGGGTTGGTCGATCGTTTACTGAACCAGTGGACTCAAATTTATCCACCACATTACGAATAGTCCTCTCAGTAGAACGATTATGGCCACCGTAAAATTGGCGAAGCGCGCGGTACGTTGCCGAACAGGCACCCATTTTGATAAAACAATTTTATTATTTTCACCTGTTGGATGCTATATCCGTCCATGGTGATTTGACAAAACAGACTGAATAAATGACAACTAATTTGATAGATGCAGTTTCCATTATCAAAGTTGGAAGACCCTATACTTTAATCTCACAACCGGCCGACAAACACCTAATAATTTCACGGGTCCTTCATCATTCTCTGCAAAACACAGTAAACCTCAAGAATGATGACCATGACATTAGGACTTGAATAATAAGGATTTCTGTACTACTTGTGGTTTTTAAATTTATTTCAATTTTATTAATGATTACGAATCTAACATAAATCCCTCATAGCTTTTGAACTCTGCAATAACCTATCAACAAAAGTGGAAATTCACTTGAAATTAAAAACTACCCCGCGATACCGAAGCTATTTGATAGTATAATTAAGAATTACGTAAAAAACTCGGTATAGTGAACTATGTAGAGACTCCTTAAGATGCCTTGGAGGCAGGTTGTCATGTGAATTCTATCTACACAAAACTTTTTCAAGACATTTGACAGAGTCGACCATAAGCTTTCAATCTTTGAGTTAGGCAGTCTCGGCAAATCTGGATCATTCCTAGGTTATGTTGAAGATTATTTGAATGGAAGACTCAAGAAGGTTCTCGTTTACGCCCTCTACTTTTCAATATATTCATGAACGCCATAAGTGAATTTCTTCAGGTACAATCCTCCTTTTTGCAGACGGCCTTAAATTATTCTCTAGTACTGCCTATGATGATGTATTAAATCTCTAAAGTTTATTTAAACAGCATTGCTAATTGGTGCTGTTCAAATGGTATGGTCATATCGATAAATAATGTCATATTATGAGAACTTAGCGTTGTAAAACTGCATTTACTTTAAAATACAACATTAACAACTTGGTTTATTTTACAAATATAGACTCGTTGAAAGGGTTATATTTTGCCTTGTTAAGACCACACTTAAATACTGCACTACTTATGTAGAATTCACTTTACAACGTTCGCATTATTAATATAAAACGGATCAATTTCAATCTCCTTATTTACTTCAACTACAAGTGTTGTGAACAGTTCACACCAACCTGTCCCCACTTCTCGAAGATAAATTCATCTTTTTTTCATAAATTGATCACCAGTAAACCAAATAGTCCTAGCTTGCTTTTAAAAATACAGTTCCATTTCATATTGAAAAATGAGAAATAAAACTTTCTATGTTTTTTACCACTTGTATTTGTAACTGACGTTACTGCAAGTTTCGTTCTATATCATTTTCAAACGAATGCAATGAACATAGAAAGTTTTATTTCTCATTTTTCATGATCTCTTACAATGTAGGAGATGCTATTCTGGATTGTATATTGAAAATGTGTAGCTCTAATGAAGGAGTATATTTTTTCTCAACTTTATATTAACTCTGCTGACCTTGCTTCATTATTTAACCACTGTTAAGTGTTGAGGAATTGGGTTGCTGTATTTTATATTTGTGAATGACAAAATGAATGAATATTAAAAGAGTGGCCTCTTTGACCACCTGCCAAGAAAAAATCAACTCTTTTTTAAATATTGATTTAACAACAAAAATGAAGATCTTGCATCTATCCCTCGTAAAATTCCTTATTTTCAATTTTTTAAATAGTTGTATGCTTTTATAATTGCCAGAAAAACATATTACAAACAGGGCTTTTCATTCAAAAAGTGAAAAATGCATTTGTTTTTTTGTTTCTTACCGCACATTTTGTTTCACCAAACGGGCTCGCTTGCGACTAGTTTCGTTTTAAAAAACAGAAACAAAAAACTTGTTCAAGAAGTTTTGAAAACAAACTCAAAATTCGAGTTCCACCAAACACACAAAAATTAGTCGCAAGTATTGCGAAATGTTTTCTG
Organism: Leptinotarsa lineolata; assembly: GCA_015342045.1. NCBI lineage: Eukaryota > Metazoa > Arthropoda > Insecta > Coleoptera > Chrysomelidae > Leptinotarsa > Leptinotarsa lineolata. Next base: position 5,742 of record WOGR01000789.1, read on the forward strand.
TCGTTTCCACTACACGAACAGTTTTCAACATGCATGCTGTAGACAATGTTTTTATAATGGCCTGCGGTTTTTATATTCGAATCTTTCCAGCGAAAGGAGTGAAAGACAAAAAATCTGGCTGAGATCATTGTCAAGAAGAATACTAGGTCATGGAAGGGATAATATTATGGCAGCTTTGATAAATGATGACACAGAAAAGAATGGAGAACCGAGATCATCGAAATTTATACCCACCAAAGATTATCACTTCAAATAAAGTAATAATGTCATATGAAGTCACTCACCAAAACAAAATAGTGAACTGAATAGTTTCTTGTTGTTGTCGCCGACCGTTTCCACATAACGAACTCTGTTAACAAAACACCAAAACCTTTTGATCTTTCCGCCTGCTGACGGGACATTTCGATGTTGACAAAAACAGTCGCCTGCGACACAGTCTTCAAAATGTTTTTATTTTGACAATTCACGCTTCAAGTTTTGTTGAAAAGTTGCTGTTTCGTTGTGGTTTTGTCCCTTTGGTGGAAATCTATATTTACATCTCAATAGCGATATTTTCTGGTCTCTGACAAGAATCGGTAGAATAACCAGAATTACTCACACTAAAAAAACACCTCGAATAACATTGACGGTATCAGCATTTCGCCAAATTATATTCGATTTTGCTACCACTCCATTTCGAAGATTCTAGCAAAAACAAGCTGCGTAAAAAACGCTACTAAATTTGCCAATTTAAAACATTCCATATCTTCAATAATGACAAAATCAACAATTGTAAATACTTCATTTGGATCAGTCTGTATATAAAAAACAAATGAAAGTAGGATAAGAGGATCTAACAGAGATATTTCATACAACAAAATATTCATAACGCGAATCTTATTACACTTTATCAACTTAACCAGAGTGAACAAAAAACAAATTGAAGGTTAATTAAATGAAACTCAATATCAGTACATTCTTTTTATTTTAGTCTTATTGATAGGCATAGTAAATCTAAACATCTCTCATGATAAACGACGGTCATCCTCAATTAGGATCATCAAAAGGATTTCAAGGCCATTATTGATAATCATCAAATGAATCAGAAGTTCAATTGACCTCTGGTAACCTACAGGTACTTAATGGTATGGAAACAATTACGGAATAAATGTCTAGCTAACAGCTTAGATATTTATTAATTAGGATAACATTAAACATAATCATATTTAGGCACTATATAAATAGAACATTTATTTTTCCGAAATCTAACACATTCAATTTCAAGTCATTTCTAAATGAAAAAAACAATTTCAAAACAGTAATAAACAATATATATAATTTGTGTATATAAATAACTATAACAATCACATTAACATTTAAGTTCCTTATTTGTGGCTTCAAACGGAGTCATCTGAAATAAAATTAATCAAATTTTATATGAAGCAATTCTCTCCGAGACTTGGAGATTTTTCCCAACAATCTGTTTTTAGAATGTAATCCAACTTTGCTACAAAATACTTAGCACAACTCACCATGATACCACCACTTCGTTTTTTTGGGGTTTTTATTGCAAGTTTTTACATAAAAAGCATTATCAGGAGGTCGTTGCTAAAAAAAAAATATCAGTAAGTTTCAGAATTATATGACATACAACTTACTTTGTCTTTACAGCTACTCAACATTGAAACAATTGAAAGACACACTGATTGAACAGAGAGTGCGGGAGACCAATCATCTGTTAGAATTGATAAGCAAATATGTCCATTACTATATACATGGGGGTGGACTGGAATGTTGTTTCCGACAAAAGTAACCTGAAAATATAGTTTTCAAATTTGAAAATCTATCAAAAATCTTCAGTTTTAAGAAAATTTAAACTGATTCAATCACATCATGAATATTTTCGTTAGTCAAGGTCTGAAATCATTTATAGAATAAATAGATTGAAGGTTAGTTGGGAAATGATGTAAGGTATACATAAAAATGTTTCGATGAGGCAAGTTCACGAAATCAAGAATTGAATGAACATAAATTCTTATACACCGTGTTTTGGCTTTCTATATTTTTATTTATCGGGCAGCTCGATTTGACATACTGTCGGGAAGTAGAAAGGTATGTAACATGAGGGTAAGATAAAAGTGTATACTCAAATAAAAGACAGCAAACTAGACAATTATGAACTCCTTGAAGTTCACATAAACGACTTTCACTGCCATCTTATAGTCTAGTTCAATAGTCCCTTTCAGGTAAATCTTTTTCCCCGCCTCCGAATAATGTAAACCTACTGGATAAATCATTGAACAATGATCCGCTGTCAAAAATTTTTGTAGTGACTATCCAGTTAATTAAGCATTACTTAATTAACATTGTTTTTTTTACTTAAACAGGAACATTGCATGTGCGATAATTCAAATAAGAAATCTGAGATTTTTTCTTTTTTTCGAGCTAGTTTTGAAAGGTCTCAGAATAGATTCCCGTTGAAAAAAAATTTTTCAATTTGTTATCAATGAATAATTTTTTTAGGTTAAAAATTAAAAAGCTTCATTATTCATTGAAAATATTTTTTTTTTAATATTACTATCGATCAGTTTCTTCATGAACAGAAGCTACATGAAAATTATTTTTTTTAAATTTTAATCTATTTTAAAAAATTGTTATAAACAAATGCATTGTTTATAAGATGAAAAATATCTTTACTTCGAAAAAACAAAATTGTACTGCTTAAGAACGTATTTGTTAATTAACAATTTTTTTCTACCACTTGTAATCAATATTAAGAAATCATTTTTTTAAATCATAATTCAATTTGTTGATAACAATTTGAAAAATAATTTTTATTTTTCCGACAGGATTATATTCTGACCTTTAAAAATAGCCCCAAAAAAAAAGAAAAACAACCCAGATTTGATATTAAAAAATCATCGCACTTGTAATATTCCTGTTTGAGTAGAAAAAAAAATTGTTATTCAACTAACGCGTAATTAACTAGAAAATTACGATAAAAATTTTGTGACCGCGGATTTTGACGCTATTCCGAATCGAATGACACCTCGTTCATATTTGTCAAAGGCGGAGAAAAAAGTTTGACCTGACAGGCACTTGTAAACTAGACATAGTTCACACAAGTGCTGCCACTTTTACAGACAGTTTGTACATAAATGTAAATAAAACAAAAAAGAAGGTTACATTTCAGCACATTACATAACCTTTCCGAGTTAGACCTAACTTTAGTGAAAAAGAATTCGGGTTTTTTCAGTATTTAAACACCTTTCTCTGTCATTCATATTTACCAAATCAAATATTATTATGTTGTTTGTTTATGGGTTGATCATATTTGAAATGACTTTCTACTCATTTGTTACTTCTTGAACATGTCCATTGCAAATATGCCATCTATGTTACCAAAAGAAAACTGAACCGACACTCTTCCAATAACTTCTTAAAAATTATTATTTCTCAACAGTTTTCACCATATATAAGATTTTGATGAACTACACAATCTTTCATCATTAATGCTTGAATTTTAGAAAAAAAAAACTTTTCAGTCTGCAAGCTCAAATTGATCAACAACCATTTTTAATTTCTGTTGAATTACAGGGGGCACTATTTTTAAATAAGTTATTACCTCAGGCGAATCAAATGGATATTTATTACTAAACTTGAACTGGAGCTGGAATTGTTCTCCTTCATATAACGTCCCAGCTACTCCTTCCATATTGATAATCCAGCTGAAAACAATAAAAAATGTATTCAAAACCAGTAACTCTAGATTATTCAAGATAACAAAGTTTCAGGTGGTCCAATCAGCTGATTTGAAAAAAATTATGCTGCTATTATTTCAAGTTACTTGAACTCATCAGTGTGAAAGGTGTCACGAGTTCCAGCCATGGATTTGCCAACGCAGCGCGAAACTCGGTATTTAGCAGTTCCCAAAATGGGGATGAAACTTGCAAATTAACTCAATGACCTAAAAATACCGCGATTGAAAATTATTATTTCAAAAACTCCGCCGTCATGAAAATCGTCGAAAATATCATATGGTCAATAAATTTTGTCGGGTAGAAAATTAACCCTAAAGAAAATCCTCAACTCCTTCAAATTTTTCGTGGATAGGGATTTTTTTCTATAAATGTATTTATTGTAGCATACTGAACAAGACCTATAAGAAGAAATAATTTATCGGGCAAACATGAAATTCTAAAAGGTTTTAAAACCTCATGATAGCGCCGCGAAAGAACACTACGTATTTATATTAACCTGTTCATGCCCAGAATTAATTTTTGTTGGAAGCCTTTCAATATTTCTGTATATATTTATTTGGGCATTGAATAACACAAGAAAAATGTTGAAAACAAAAAATATAGACTAATCATTTAGAACTTTTGATGTGGAAACATTAACGACCCCTTGGGCTGATACATGTATTAAAATATGACATATTTAAAAATTTTATTCATTTATTTTGTAAAACTAACAAAGGGGTTATTATTTATGATATTCTAAAAAAACATTCATCATGCAATGGAACATTTCATCGGTCACAAGATTTATTTGTTTTGCTTTGACATAATGCACATCTTTTTTTGTGCGCATTTTATGAGATTCTGACCAGATTAGCAAAAGCTTTGCGGTATCAATGAAGATCTTGATGGTACTGGAAATCGTGGAGGTTGACCATACTTATTCAGTAAGGATAAAACAACTTGTCTTCTGAAGGTTTTCATGCTTGCATCCCAATTTTCTTCAAAGCACCCAAGCATTGTTCAAACATACACTGGAGAATAGGTATATATCACTTTTTACTTCGGCATCCTATTCCATATCGAGCAATGTTTCTGTCCATAAGATTGACGTCTCCCATATTTTTATTATATTGAAATATCAGGTATAGTTGAGGTACATCAATTTTAGCTTTTTATTGTGCAGAATATCTTTTTGCTCTTTGAAGCGGTGCAACACCAAATTCGTTGGACATTAGGGTAACTACACCATTTTCATTCCACTGTACGGAAATAATATTATTCTTCTTGTCCGAAGCAGAATTATAAGCTCCTTTTTAATTTTTCTTCATTGACTTTTTATTTTCCAGCGGACATTTGTCGGTACGATTTTCTCTCACTGTACCTGTACCACCAAATGCATACATTTCGTTAGTGCCGAGCTCTAACTGGTTATTTTTCTGGGAAACATATAAAACGCTATGTTTTACGATGTGCTCCATAACGTTTGTATTCATAAATAACCCAAAATATTCTACAGGCTCGCTGTTTTCGGACAAATAAATCGGAGGCAGACATGATATGTTATTGAATGTATTTGTAGTTCCTTTTTCAAAATATGTATTGGCGGTCCAAAGCCTTTTCTGATTGAATTTTTTCTTTTTCTTTGTTTGTGTTATTGCTGCCAAATCAACGCCCCTTACCTCTTCATCAAATTCTATGTCTTCTGTTTCGTTGACATTGGTTACATTTATTTCTGCTTCCTCGTCTAACTGATGAGTATTTAGTCTGTGGGGATCGTTACAATCCTCATCACCGAAATCAGCAACTGTATCAAATCCGTCATCTTCAGGAGGTGTAATGACAATATCACTAGGCATCTCGGCATCATCATCTAACTTCTCTATTTCTTCCAACAGTTCAGCCGTAGTGAGCGGTTTTTTTCCAGAAATAACATATAGCATACTAAATTTTGCCCAAGGGGTCGATAACGACCCATGTAAATAATGTTTCAATTTTCAGGTTATGAATAACGTAAATTTTCATTCATTTCACTTATATCAATGAAATGGTATCTAAGTTCCCAATCGTCACTCAAAATGGATGACTTCAATGATTACTGCTTACTCACCAATATAATTTGTGATTAATGTTTTCAAAATTGTAATGAACCGATTTCACCTTTATATCACTTCTCACTGACTCGCCTCAGAACAAAATCGAAAGTTGGAATGAGTGAGTTTTCGAAAATTATATTCCGTTGTATACCACGTCCTTTCTCGATCAAGCCGTAACATTTTCAATGACTTTCTAGGCGTTTTATGACACCGTTCCGACCTGTATTTTGAATTTTCCCGAGAAATATGAATTTGTGGCAGTCTTCGAGGTGATAAAAGGATTGGATAATTTTTTTGGAACTATGAAGCGCAAGTTCTATTTATCATTGATCTAGCATAAGACAGCTGATACGGGAACTGATGAAGTATTACCTTATCTCGTGGAATATCCCAATTTGTTCCGCTCAAGGACATAGTCATAAGTACCACCCAGTGGATGTTTTTTATTCCTTGCCTATTGCGCACATATAAAAAACACTTGCAGTTCAAGAATAAACCTAGTATTTTTTTCCATTTGAGACTTATTGGATTTATATATATTTGCTTAGCTTGATATTATTAAGAAGTAGGTGCGTTCTAAGATAAAGACTTGTTTTTAATAGACTTCATCCTGGAACTTTTCTCTCGAGAGTTTTTCTTCGCTTTTGCCTGTGAAGTTTGTGTAACTTTTATTATAATATATTTAGTGCTATTATAGAGATATAGTTTACCATTCACATATTTCTTTTATTTGAACTAACATATAGTTTGATAAGAAAGCCAATTTGATTTAGTTATTTCAGCTCCAAAAGCGTGTTATATTTTGTTGTAAATCACTTGGCGCCCTCTCATCAATTTTTTTTGTCTAATAATAATAAGCAAACCCGACTCCACTAAGATATTAGTCAGTGCATACACCTAAACTGTTATATCGCTTACTGGGAAAAGCCAACGTAACAAAAAATCTATAATTCCTTCAAATCTTTCGTGGATGGAGACTTTTCTCTATGAATATATTTATTTTGGCTTACTAAACAATAACCATGGATATCGTACGACGATGTGTAGTGACGACGAATCAGTAAACTCAGTCCTCGGAATCAATGAAAAAGAACAAATCAAAATGAAATGTTGTTCAAAAGATGTTGCAGTATATGTGCAGAAACTGTAGAAGTGTTTTTCATAAAAGCTGTGTTAAAAGGTTACCAAACCTGAACATCATCAATGATCGTGAAGTCAAATGCTGTGAAAGTGATAAAACGACTAAATCAAAACATATCATACACGAAATGGAAATAAAACAGGTAATAATGGAAAATAACCAGCTCAAGCAACTGTTACATGAAATGCAAGAGGAAAAATAGTATCCTGATAGAAAACAATAGCTTGTTACTAGACAAAACTAAATATTTGGAAAAAAAAACAAATCATCAACAAATAACTTGAACAAAAAAGAAGGCTTTTATTCCCAAGCCGTGAAATACGGTGATCGCCGAACACGGGAAAACATTTCAAACTTTTATGCCTCTCACCAACAAACTAAACATTCTAAGCAGCTGAAACTGTGAACATATGTTAACACAAAAAAAATCGCTAATGGCATGTACGTAGTCCGCGAAATTTGGAACATTCACCTTTTTTTTTCAACAGACCTCCTATAACATAGGCGGCAATGAAAACGAAACGGATCGAATATGTTTAAGACACTTTTGTTGAGAAATAACTGCAAAAACCGATCGATTCTCAATTCCAGAACATATTTCTATCGTAACCTCAACTGTCCTTTTTACTCCCCCGCTTCATGGTGACTATCACCCTTAGGAAAGGGATAGTTGTAAGTATGACACATCATTAAAAAAATCGTTTTATAAGGAATTCATCCATGTGATTGTCACTGTTCATAGTTCTCATGCCACACTTTGCTGATTCTAGACGTTCGAAAGCATAAAAAAATCTAGTGTTATGTACTGATCTCAACAATTTCAGATGGTTTTCGTTCATTCTATGGCGGTTCTCCAAGGCGTGTTTAGCGCCATTAGATTTTTCTGGTCTTCGTGCTGCGTGTTCTTTGAAACGAGTTCTAATGGCTCGCTTAGTCTAACCGATATATTTATCTCAGTTCTCATAGCTTATTTCATATATCACTGACTTTTCATTTTCCAATATCTTACCGTTAGGGTTACCTACTCAACATTTGTTGAAGTGAGCAAGACGTTTCTAACTGACATCATTGAGAAATAGATATAAAGGCCACTTTTAGAGCTGTGAATTAGTTTTTTTTCATCTCCCGATAACACCAACTTGGTTGGTTGATTTTTAGATTTATTCTACGCCAGAGGTTCCAGTTTTATCTTTCATTAGCTTTTTAATGCAAAGGAGGGTGCTATAAGTATCTTCATCGGACCAAAACCTGTCATTGGCATTGCTTTAGGCTTTGCCAAACAAACATTGAACACCTGGATGGCAAGAAGATTTGAAGACTTCTGGCAAAATCTTCCAGGATTGGCTCACTCCAAGGCGTCCATTCACCCTTCGAAGCTTGAAACCAAAAAGTTGTTGGACTTTAGTAGGGATGAACAACGATGTCTTACAGGTCACTGTCGTCTGAATCATCATATGCAGAGACTCAGACTGTCAGAAGACAATTTGTGTGTCGCCTCTGGAATATGATGAAACAGCAGAGCATATACTTTGTGCCTGCCCCATCGTATACCGAATCAGGTTTTCGGAGTTTGGTAGAACCACACTCTTGCCATCTGACATGAAAGATCACTAACCATGAAAACTAACCTTTGTGAGCCACAATAAACCCTTGTGGGTTGCGGTGGAGGGTCGAAGAGACCCACTCACTTCTAACCTAACCTAACATAACCTTCTGGAAAAAAAGCGACTGATCATTACCCACATTGGAAGTATCAATGGTTTTGTTAGGTTAGGTTTATTTTGGCTCACACCTATCCACACTCGACCAAATAATTCCAGCTTTTTAACGAAGCCGATTAGTTTATATGATGAGTGATCTTTCAGGCCAGATGGTGATAGTATGTGCTCTGCTGTTTCATCATTTTCCAAACGGAGGCGACACGCACTGTCTTCCGACAGTCCGAGTCTCTGCATGTGATGATTCAGAAGACAGTGACCTATGAGAAGGCCTATTAGACGTCGAGTTTATCCCTACTGTAGTCCAACAACTGTTTGGTTTCAAGCTCTGAAGGGTGGATAAATACTTTGGGGTGAGCCAATCCTGGTAGATTTTGCCATAAATCTTCTTGCCATCCAGGTGTTCAATGTTTATTTGGCAAAACTTGAAGTGATGCCAATGACAGGTTCTGGTCCGATAAAGCTGCTTGCAGCACCCTCCTTTGCTAGGAAGTCAGTAACCTCATTGACTTTCAGACCAGTATGGCCAGGAATCCAGAACAGAGACGATTTGTTAGGTCTTCCTATTGAGGAGAGTCGTTTTTGGCAATTTGCTACCAATTTAGAAGTTGCTCGCTAAGAGACAAGAGCTTTCAACGCCGCTTGACTGTTCGAGAGTATTTTTGTTCAGTTGTGTATGGTTTTGTTAAGGGCGGTTTATTGATTTTTGAGTCAAAGCGTTCTGGCGATTACTATGAAGACATGAACGGCGTCTTGCATTTGTAATGAGCTTTCAATATCTTTTACCAGTGTGCTGCAGAAGCGACCACTTTTTTCTCGTCTTCAAAAGATCACGAAAATGATTTTTTGAAGCGTTACAAAAATAATATATTAAGGTATTTTTCAATTTTCCGGTCCAGTAATAAATTAAAAGATACAATTCATTTCTGTTTGAAATTGCAAGTTTGAATATAATAATTGTTCATTTCAGGTAGGAGATTTGGACATGCGAATCGGAGTTCACTCTGGTTCTGTCTTGTGTGGAGTACTGGGTTTGAGAAAATGGCAGTTTGACATATGGTCATCTGATGTCCGGCTAGCCAATCATATGGAGTCTGGGGGACAACCCGGGTAATATAGTTTATATGACCTCGAGAAAATTTTCTTCAATTAATCACAACAAATGAGAACTCTACTGTTTTCACAAATAAAACTTAGTAGAGTAGGAAAATTATTGAAAACAGTTGCAAAACATTTTGGTCTATCGTATCAACTTTTATGTCAATTCTTATTTTTTTTTTCAATTGAAAATTCGAAAGCTCAATAACAGATTATACGGAATCAGTTTATCAAATTTTGAAACGGGAAAGTTAATGTCCGATTTTTGAAGTAATTTGCTTCATTATCTGAATAATATATATATTTTCGATTTTTTATAGTCCAGTCAATGATATTTTTACCGTATAATTTTGCCAAACAGCATCGATTCGCACAAGAGTTCGAAGTTGTTCCTATACCATGAGTTGATTTTAACCTAGGGGCGGATATCACCCCTTCTGGAAAGTGAAAAAATTTTCCATTGAAAATGAGTCCGAAACTATATATATTTGCTAATTCTAAGCAACTTCTATTCAATACGTTTCATTCTAAAAGTCAATACTATAAATTTTGATTCAAAATATGAATCTTTCCCGTACCCGGCAAAAAAAATCCACGAGTGAAAGTTATTTCAATTTAATCTTGCTTGAATATTTTTTTGCTAAATCATCGAAGTATTGACCTTACTTTATCTTCAAATATACATATGAATTTTCAGAATTATATCTGTTTTTTCAACTACATTTTCAATATTTTAAAGTATTGTCCCAATTATATTATTAAATGAAATTCATCGAAATATATTCGAACAAGTATACGATGGAAAATGTTGGTCCAAAGTAGTCCCCGGGAGTAAAACGGAAAAACTGAAAAAAAATTATCGGTTTATTTATAGAAGAATTAGTATTTTCAGTTTTTGGCTTTGATCATTAAAGACTTAAACATTAATGTAGAAAAAAAAGTTTTATCCAAAAATATGTGTTCATCTTTTGAAACTTTAAAGGGTCATTCTGTGATATTTACAACGTATGAATTCATACAGTAGTACTAAAAAGTATTTGGAGAAACGATATCTTGCAAATAAACTTTGTGAATGTGCCAATTTCAGCAAAGATAGGAAGACTCGTTTCACTTCCTGGCATATACAGGGTCATACTAAATCATATTACGAAATTAAATGTTTTTGTTATTTTGTATTTTAACATTATATTAAATTAAATAGACGTTAACTTGATTCAGTATCAAATATACTGAGA
>WOGR01000790.1:0-22864 GCA_015342045.1 Leptinotarsa lineolata
TATATAGAAAATATAGAAATTTGAACATTCACCATATTTTTCAACATACTTCGTACGTATAGTCACATATATTTTGTTATCAAGAAACGAAAAGGGAGAAATGTTCGACAGAAATTTCGACTCTGATGTCAGGTTGCTGCCTAACATTATTAGTCTGTATGTGAATTTCGTTCGCAAGTACGAAATTTCATATCGTTACAAATTTGAGGTATAATGGAAACCCTTTCGAAATTTTTAATCATCTACGTCTATGGCCGCGAACTGCTCCTCCGGACAGTCTTCAGACACCTGGCTTGCCCTTGGAGTCTTTTCGGGTCGTGTTTCCTGCTCTCAAAGGTTCTACAAAAATGTTGTGAAAACATCACCTAACTGAATTCTGATCTTGAAATTCCGTTACTCAAACAGTTGAACTATCAACAAAAGTCTCATATACTAAATTCAAATCATTCGATTGATCAATAACTTGATTGCGAAAATTGAATGCTTCTACTGCTGAGAGCTCCTCACTTTGAAAATAGTAATGTTTAAACAAATCCATAATATTTTTCACATATCCGCGGATCACTGAAATTTCTTCGAGTATTTTCAATACTTTCTGATTCAAGAATGGGGGATAATGAAGAATGTGGGGTAATGAAGAATGTGGAGTAATCTTTGTAGTGTTTTTGGCTATTCACGCTGTAGCTCAAAATTCTACACCTGGATGCTGTGTATATATTTCGAACACTGTCTCCATATTGAACACCTGCATTTGTTCTATGTTGCAAAGCTTTTCGATGTGCATTCACCTGATCGCCTGATAGTCAAATTGTAGCACAAACATGTCTGTATTGCTAGAGGTGTTGACGGATTTTACCTTCACCTTTTTAATGTTGATGGTCCTTCTTCTTTCGCGGGAGCTCAGAAATTCTGCTGATAACGATGCAGGTTTTTTCGAGTGAAACTTTCTCTACGTATATGAGGATAATTTGTAATGACTGAAACCTTCACACTCCTCTTCTTATAATAGTACACTTCCTCGATACCAATCCAAGGTGAAGCTGCGAGGTTCAATTCAAAGTCATATGACGTGCACTAGAGGCTGTGTGACATCAATTGAGGTCAAGGTCAAGTGGTAGGTGGAGGTTCAGAACCGTCATTAGCACCCAACTACTCGGAGTTGTTATTCCACATTTTTTGGTTTGAACCATTTCCAAGCCATCTGTAAGTCTCAACAAGATTCATACATTCGTCTTTCATCTTGTGGCCGTTTTCAAAAGCATCGTGAGTGATACTAAAAGTCTCTGATCCACGAAATCTCACAACTGGAAACGGGTATTTATTATTTTGTCAGTTTGACCAATAATTATTATTTCGTTCTAGACAATTAGTTTCAGTCATCTCCCGATGATGCTGACTTAGTTAGCGAAAACGGCTTTTCAATTTATTCAAGTATGATTTGTTGTAATTACGTATTGAAGAATTGGTTAGTGAAACGCGAGTTGAATGAATGTACTTTGGTCCTGTTGTCTGGAGGAAGTGATTTGATTCGATTTTAGATGAGTACTGAGTTTCCTGAATACGAAGATAAACAGGAAGGTGATAATGGATTCATGATTACTATACCATTCAAAAAAATGAGAAAAACCCCATAGAAAGTGATTTACATTCAAGTTATCTATAAATTTTCATTTCCATAAAACATGCCGAACTCTATTTGCTAAGGATTCCGACAACAAGGATATCTCTGCACTTAACCTTATTTTTTCTAACTGATTGTTTCATTTTTGTTGTAATTCAATCATGATAGTTAATACATTATGCAAAAATGAAAGAAAAATCACAAATCAATATATGATGATGTTATGTATATTGTGGTGATTAGAAAGTCAATTAGATGGATACACATTCTTATCAAATGAATACGTTAGTTGCACTAAACAGTCATGCCAATTTCAATTGCTCCTTGAACCATTTGGATTCAAGTATCATCTTAGAAATTATCGAAAACTGAAACATCATGCGATAAAATGAATTCAAGCACATGGCAAATCGATACTACAATCTTGATGGAAAAAAAGGTTCAATTCCGTTTTCACGTACTGAATTATTCTGGGGTTTGAGGTAGGTTGTATATTTGTTTTGTTTTGTCTTGAGATAAATTGGTATTCATCATATTCAAGTAACATACTATGAGATTTCTACTGAACATTTTACGAGACTGCAACATGCGTTTTCATGTGTGGAAACATATTCAGAGAAAATCTCACAAGGAGGTGTTGCTTCAATAAGTTATGTACGTTCCATCAAGTATCGGTCAATTCCATTGCATTCAAAATTGAACATGATAGTTGTGAACATATTTTCGTTTGATCGAATTTTATCAAAGGCTACGATTATTATCGGGTATACGGTTTCGCCTAGGGAGTTGATATAAGATTGCGCGGTAGTTGGAATGAAAAAAAACTTTTGATTATAGAAGATCGATGGATCTTATCTTAAGTACCCCCACCAAAGGGTAATCTGATCCATAGAAAGAAAGGTTTGAAAGGTTTACAATGTTCCATAACATTCCACAGCAATGGAGATTGTTCGGAAATGTTTCGCAATATTTTAGTCCTTGTGTCTTCAAAAGCACGCCTTCCAGGTGAAAACGGAAACTTCTTACTGGATGAGAAATATTGGATTACCACATCATATAACCTCCAGATGAAAATAAATACCTTCTCCTCGTTGATGTGACAAACTGACGGAAAAAATGAAAGCATATATTTACCATACGTGCAAAATCAAGTAAGTCACTAGTATTGAAAAAAAAGAATTGATGCATACCTGACAAATGCTGACATATTCGGCACATCATTTCCATAGATATCACCTATATGTTTTTCTGGAAGTTGCAAGAAATCAATACTTCCGAACAAATCCGAAAAAATTTGACTCGTGATCACGGAAATTTCATATCGATTTTATGAAATTAATTGAAGCACATGACAAACCGATACAAAAAATGTGATAGAAAATTTCAATTGTTTTCTTACGAAGGTCGTATTTATGTTATGGTTAATAGAAATTCACTAATTTCAAATATGTTATTCATAGTTGCCAAAAGTACACCCTTCAGGTAAAATCTGAAACTTCTTCCTGAATGGATAATGTGGGGCCACCGCCCCATGTAATGTATGTTTGTTACATGTGTCCAGTTACTAGTCGAGTTACGTGTCGAGTTGGCAACCGTGTCGAGTTACTAGTAATGAACTAAATCATCTTAAATATATCTTACTGCTTATATCATCGACAAATAATTTATATAGATAATATCAGTTTCTTTCACTGAAAGACGCAAGAGTTCGATACTTCCAAACAAATTCAAATTGAATTCTTTGTTCGTCTCAGATTCAACACGAATATCCCACCGAATTTAGCGTGATCACATGAATTTTGTATCGATTCTATAAAACGACGGCAAATTTACCTGACGTAAGCATGCTGATCAACTATTCTGAAGCACATAAGTATTCTATTCACTGAAGGTGAAGTGGACATTTTTTCTGGAATAATTTACCTGGCAAATGAGGAATTGAGATTTCATATCCCTGACGGCTTTTGAGTCAACACTAGATAATGAAAAATTATATTGATGCATTTTTATAAAATGAAAAATTATTTTGATGCATTTTTATGAAATGAAAAATTATTTTGATGTATTTTTATAACCGAGGGCTAATCTGCTTAGGAGAATGCTGAATTTCAATGGGTAATCACGTTCAATGAGAGATTTTGGAAACTATCTATGATTACGATAAATTTTGCATTTTTGTCTATACAATTCTTGAGTCAAGTGGTGACATTTCTTCTTCTTCGAATAGTATTTTTTCCTACCAGAGATAGAAAAATTTATTCAAAGTGCTCATGACGCCATTGTCTGTGGAAAGCTTTTTTCATTCAGTAATATATGAAAATGAAACAATTTTGAAAATCCCAAACATGAGTGGCATTGTATTCGCCGTCTAGAATATGGAAACAGCACAATTTCATTCGAAAACCAAATATTCACGTTATCAAAACAAAATCACCAAAGAGTATCAACGATATATTTTTATTCCTCATCAGTGGAACTGTCACGTACTCTGATATAGTAATACAATCATCTCAAACATTTGTGCAGTTGTATCCATCATCACCCAATACGTGTTCAATTAATCAAGCAAAACAGAGTAATTAGAAAATATTTCATTGGTCTGCGTGACAGCGAAAGTCCTGATTGATCAATTGGTTAACGTTCATGACATTCGCGTGAGAGGGAATTGTTTTAATTGGATCGAGTGTACCATCAATCAATAATAATTTACGTGTTCAACACGACGACGTGAGGGAAGGCTTGGATTATTCATTCAAATTTTTTTGACGAGCCCAATAAAGATCGAAGTTGTATTTGGTAAGTTTCGACGTTGAAAAATGTAATGAAAAAATGTAATAAAAAAAATCAAAATATAATCTTTTCGTGTCTTTTTGCAAAAATCAAAGTTTGCATGCAATTTTCGATTTTTATTGTGTTCAATATTGAAGTTTTTCTGCAATACATGCATACAAATAGTCACCTTCTCCCTCACATCTTTCAAAATGTGGAGAGATCAGAGTCAGACTTCACTTGCTGAAGAGATGACGTCGCCAACTTTTTTTTAATACTGAAGGAGGGCTTGTGACATTCATCGATGAGTAAATATTTGTAACATCCTCTGTGACGAAAAAGTGTTGATTCCAAGGAAATCAAACGATATTTTTTCGTTCCAACTCAATTTCGAAATAATTCAAGTTAACGTTCAAAATATTTTTCTTGAATCTCCCGACAGTATTTTAAGAACTATTTCTAACTTTTTCAAACATTTCTGGAGTAATGCTAGCACCACTTTCGGTGATTCTGTCTCCAAGTTCCTGGTAAACGAGCGGACCATTCCAACGGACCGTGTCTATCAATCCAGGTTATTTCTTTCCTAACAAATTCCGTACAGTCCTGAAGAAATATGGAAGCGCACCATCTTGTTACAGAACAACTGAATTTTCAAATTCATTCTAATTGTTTACCACAATTTTTCAAAGTCGTAGGTGAATGAGGTTTTAGAGAATTCCTGAATATTATCACCAGTCAGATTCTTCTCTAGATATATGGGACCAACAATATGATTTTTCACCTTATTGAAAAATATGTGGTTCATATCGGAACAATATCGCAAATTTTAGAGATTGAATTCCTGTTCAAAAAACAGTGCATTGGTCACTAAAACAAATACCCATTTATTTTTTTCATAAAGTAAACCTTACGATCGGCCGAATCAATCAGGAAATCAAAGGAAGGTACGACTAGTTTCTCCGTCTTGTAGTACTTTAAGTTAAATAATGAACTGAAAAATAAAAAATTACCAGGTCCAGATGAAATACCTATATTCATATCGAAAATAGTTATTTCTGTAATTATAGCGTCCGTGATGCATTTGATGATACAGTAGGTGTCTTTCCAAATCATTTGAAAACTGGAAAAATCAAAACCATTTTCAAAAAAAGAAAAGGAAACCAACATCAATGAAAAATTATCGCCCCTTTATAGGCCCCTACAGATTTCATGAAGTATTTGAATACACTCCTCTTGAACGCTTTTGTTCATTTCAAAATAAACATTCCAAATTAAGTCGAATGCAACATGAATTCCATTTCGAAAAATCAAAAATTACGGCAATATTCTCATTACTAAACGAAATCCTAGAATGTGTTGAAGTGATTTTTTGTAAGCGACTGCGCTTATCACAAAAAACTTATTTCAAAATTGAAAATTTATGATAAAAGAGGAATTTCTCTAAGTTGGCTGACTTTATTTCTCGAAAATGAAAAAAAAAATCAAATTCATAAAGTCAATTTTGAATGTCTGAATCTAAGTATGGATGTGCCACAGGGTTCGATAATGGGTCCTCTACTGTTTATACCTTATGTAAATAACATCGAATCAGTAGTTACCGCTTTTGCATTATAGCGCTTATGCAGATGAATTTTTGTTAGTTTCATCTGCACCAGATACAAAATATTAGAAAACAGTTGTGCCAGAATAGTGAACAGGGTTCCAAATTTCTCCAATAATGAAGATTTGATCTCCAGTGCAGACAAAACAGAAGTTATCAGTATTCACTATTGGAAAAACAGAAAGCAACTATTTCATGGTGAACAATGTGACTTTAACAAATACTGATCACAATGTAAGGTTCTTGTGACTCATTCTAGATAAGTTCCTCAACTGGAAAGCTCACTGTCACGAATTAATTTCAAAACCTAATTCATTTAGGTATCTCTCCATCAAATTACGAACAGTTTCAACAAAGAGTCAGATGCTCAGTGACAATTTGAAAACCCACAATGACTGTATCTGAGCAACCAAATGAAATATGAGAAATAGCTGGAAACAACTTTCATAATAGGGAGGGAAAAACAAAATGATCTAATAGCTAACTTGCTACTACTACCCCTCGCCTTCAGCCACCCCAACTTATTGTCTTAAATGGAAACTCCTCTGCTTGTGATACCTCATCTTGAAGTTTTCGAAAAATGCTCTTCAATGGTATCCTACTGTAACGTTCCGTTTTTCCATTAGTAATTTCATATTGTTTATGACACAATCTGAACACAAAATAAATCTTTTCACTTCCAATCTCAAGTTGTGAACTATTACATACCCATTATTCAAATTCTTATTTTTATTTTCACAGATCTGGGATCCTTCTGAACAGTCTTCGGTAGCGCTAACCAACAAAAATAAATCGGAATATTGACATTTGAGAGCCATATTAGTTGTTTTGATTATTTCATTTCGTATCAAGGTTAGATATGCAATAAAACGTCAGATGAATATTCTTCTTCTTTTGTTCATTAACAGATTCCATTGTCAAAAAGTACCTAATGGCATATAGTCAGCGAATTCATTTTTAACGTGTGAGGTCAATTTAGAAGTTACACACAGAGAGACAGAGAGATGCATATTTTTATGTCATTCTTAGAATCGGTGGACTTTGTTTATATGTCTGTTTTATTAGGTGAGTGAACTGTTACTGATTTAATGAGTTATAATAAACTTGTAGAGCAGTTTTTCTGTGCTTGGCTTTCTAAGAAAGAACATTTAGTGGTGACAAAATAAAAATAATAATTCTGATGGTCATCCATATAACAATTTCAACTATATAGGTAATTATGGGTTGTTTATTGAATAAGGAAGATAGTGAATAATGTTGTGAATTGAAGCTAACCGTAGAATCAATTGAAATTTTTCTGACAGTATTTTTTTTATTCTAGCTCTGCCAAGCTAAATTTGATCCCCAGAATTTAAGCAGTTCTGATTATAAAATCCGATCCCTGAATTTGATGCCAATTTAAGCAGATTCAATTCGAATTTGATTCGTATATAAATAGGAACATTGAGGCGGAGTATATAAA
Source organism: Leptinotarsa lineolata (assembly GCA_015342045.1). Lineage (NCBI taxonomy): Eukaryota > Metazoa > Arthropoda > Insecta > Coleoptera > Chrysomelidae > Leptinotarsa > Leptinotarsa lineolata. The sequence continues at coordinate 7,453 of WOGR01000790.1, forward strand.
AAATATTGCGAGGACTAGACCACTATAGGAGACTTGAGGAAGTCCGTAAGGGAGTGACCTACTGGAGACTGCCAGGATCCTGGATCAGTGAACTGAGGAAGTCGGAGTGGGAGATTGCTAGTCCTTGGTTCTGCATCCAATTGATGGTCCAAAAGAATAAGATTTCCATATGGTTTTGTAAGGTGTAATGCATCAAACCCTCTGGCAAGTTCTTATCTTTGTAAAAATTCTTATCGAGGCTATCATCGAATAAAAAACTCATTTGAAACCATCGACAATCTGGTTCCATCGGACAACACTCAGTCCCATTTTTTTACATTCATTTTTGCACTTCTTTTATCAAATGTTTTACACCATTTTTTTTTTGTTGTTCAACTGGTAGTCTGGAAGTGTTTCGTATCCCTGTGTAGCAACGTTAATCTACAGTGACGAGTGTTGGAAAGAGTGCCATATTTCTTTACATAACTGTAGATGGCGCCCATTTAAGGACTTGGTTTCAGTAACCCTTTTCAGCACCCCGTATTGGGCTTCTATGAAGAATAGAAGACAAGAACCACACTCTTGCCTCCGCAACACCCGCTGCTAGTCGTGGCACCTGTATCGCTATCTTGTTCTGAATTCAGAAAGAGTAAGGTAACGTTACGATATCGAGTTGAGCTCAGATGTGCTTTCCCTGAATGTAAGACATTTCAAGGCTAATGTGAAATGTCTACTCCTAAAAATTGTTTTTATAGTGTAGAAGAATTTTCGAATTATTCTCTTTAATGTAATTAAAATGTTTTTTGTGAATGACCTGATTGTGTTTACATTTTTACATATTGTCTCTCAATATTTTTTGTACTATGTGACGTGCTGTAAACCATTGTGTGAAATAGCCAATAAAGTCTATACATCTATCTATCTATCTACCTTAATATTTTCTTGAAAAGCTTTTTCGCAAATATGACAGCTTTCAGCGACGTCTCTCAAATTAAATTTTCATTCATTGGTTGATTTTTGACTGAATGAATAACGCTTTATCCTCCATTCGTTTTGAGAACCACTCCATAGAATCACGTCCTCGATAGCTATTGATATGAGATAAAGAGTCATCATAAGATCATTTCACATAATAACCTGCGCTATTAGCGACATGTTGTTGATATCGTGTTGAATTCAATTTTTTTTTCCTCTTTGAATGCAAAAGTAATAATTCAAAATCAGCATAAATGACGAATAGATTTGTTTCATTGAAAACATAATCTTGGAACTGTATAAATTTTTGTTTGGAAAATGAAATTTTACATTCATTCTCCCTTTCCATACATTCAATGCTGTGTTCATCCAATTTTTTTGATTAGTGGAATAATTTAAACAACGATTACAGAAGAAACACTTGTAACCATGTTTCGATAGTTGAGATGACAATAATCTGGAGAGATTTTTCGTCCAACAATAATTATACATAATCTCCTCATTTTCATCATCATAATCGTTTTATTTTCCAAAGATTCATATTCTTTGAACTCAACATGATATTTATTACGGATGAGTAACAAATTGACATGTCTATTCAATTTTTCATTAGTTGAACGGTTTGGAACTGCATCAAATTCTGAATTCACTTTCATTTTAAAACAGTAAACATTAACAGAAATATTATTGAGTTTTTTAAAAATAGTTATTTTATTCAATTGCAAGGGAATCTCGATACTATTTAAATTCAAAACTTCAGAGTAATGTTGATAAGAGAAGTCCTATGAATAGTCTTCCCAGAATCAACGAGATACAAAGCACTGACAATTGACCACGCGAAACAAGCTCTATCATTATTTCGTATATTGATGCATGCAATCTCTTTGAAAATTTTAGGTGGAAGTTCAATGAAAGATGAACCATTTTCTATTTAAAATTTATTGATGTTCATTTCCAAATTCGCTATACTATCACTGTCTCTCAGATAGTTTATTCAAAATTTTATCAATAACAAATTCTTTGTACCAATTTTCTAAACCTACTCCATGATCAATAACAACATTTTTTGAATAGAAATATTTGAATTCAGTTTTGGTCTGATTGATATTATTTTTAATATAATATTTCCCACAGAAACCAGTATTCACTTTCACATATCCTATTTTCCTCAAAATACGGCTAATCTTATTTTTGAAAAGAAAAAGTGCATCTTCAAAAAACTGTTCAACATATGTTTCAAATTTATAATAACAGCAGTTTGTATGCGACTTGAAAAATATGATTGTACATTTCATCTTCCCACTTTACTCTATCACTTTTTTCTCTCTCAGTGATCCACCCACAGCAAACAATTTTTCAATCAACATTCTGAAACGTTTTAAGTGAGATGAATTCGTTTGCAATTTAACAAAAATACCATTAGTCACAAGCTCTATTATTCAATCGAATATGTCTATTAGCTAATTTGATCCAATGTTCACGTTGTGAAATTGTGGAAAATTTTAAATTCGAAAATGTTTTTCCATTGCCATTGCAAAAACATTATATATTTCACTTTTTATATTCTCCTCCACTGAATCGACTGCAGGTGAAGTTAATGACTAGTTGGGATTATAATTGTTTGGTCGGGATACTCAGACGGTTCACTCCGTTCTGAAGAAACAATGCCCAGTACTGATGATGGGGCAAGTTCCGCGAAACCGGTCGGTTTATCGTACCGACCAAATGATATTAATTCCTGCTTTTCATAGTGGAGAATAACTTGCGACGAATCTTCCAAATCGAAGACGTTGCACAGGTGCATGATGGTTTTACTTCAGCTTTCTGCGCGGCATTAGCTGAGTTGGTTGTTGTTTTTCCAACGGGTATCTGCCACATATGTACCTACAAAGTCGTAGGTCTACACGAGAGGCAAGAGGTAAGGTATTTTTCACCTAAACCTAGAGCATGTCATATTAATCATATACACATATGCCGACTCTCTCACTGAATGAGTATTTTAATTGAAATGTTAGTATGTTAGTCGCAATCGTGTTTCACGCCCCCCTACCTATCTGAAATGGTCCCTCATCACAACTTCTTTATTTAATTATTTTTATTTCGCGAATATTGATATGTGACGTTATTTTCAGATATTGTATATGCGTATGTATTTAGTTGTAAATTTGTAATTCACAACTGATGAATAATAATAAGTATTTATTATATGATGCTGATCTATCATAGATTACCTCGTTTACTCAAACTGGATAATTATTCGAGTGAATGAAATTAAATGAGTTATGTATTTGATACAAGTCGAATATAGAACAATGCATTCATAAAAGTGGTCACGATGAATAAGGAATTGTCTGGTTTCAGTTCAGTTGAAGATTAAATCTTAACAGAATTATCATATTCATCACTGAAAAAACTTCTTGAACCTTGCATGCATTGTACATAGTACAAATACTGGAATTGATCTTGATAACCTTGTTTACGAAGCCTCCACATCTTCAACGACTGTAATCAAAAACATATAGCTCGGAACAATGAATAAATTCGTGTAGGTTTCTAGAAAGAAATCCACTGCAAAAGCAAATATAGAACTTCTTGTAAAAACTACTTTCCGAAATTCCTAAATCAAGACCGTCTAGAGTAGAGAAGAAATCAGGATTGATTTTCAAAATTTTGTGATGAAAGCTTTTCACACATTACCGTTACTTTGAAAGGAAAATAATTGTTTCGGAAGCGTAAAAATATATTTTAACATGGCAATTTTTTTCTAAATACGCAGTAGATATGCTACACAATAAAAAATAAATAGTAAACAATACATATATTTCTATTTGTATGATAATAAACAGGAGAATAAATAGATGATGACTTCTTCAAATTTATACTTTGAATACCACTATTTTTACCCAACTAATGCAACCAACATATTCTTGTAGTTTGACGATATATCCTCCTGAAAAAAATGAAGCAAATTATTCTCAACAAAATTTGAAAAGATGTTGATAATGTTGCACTGAGACATGAAAAATTATAAAAAAACACAAAGGGAAAAATGGAAAGAAATAATAGATAAATGACATGCCTTAACAAAAGTCAGCTGTCCAATAGTAGCTCAATCACAGATATTGTTCTATTTTTTTTGTATCTTGAAACAGTAATAGGTAATATTAGCTGTAATACTAATGTTTTATCGATTCTTTATTTCTGTTAATTGAATAATCCATACTTATTCGATTTCAGCAATTAGAATGAAGTAGAATAGTTTCAAGAGCTCTTATTCAATAATTATTCGACTTCGTATGTAAACGAAAACTCCAAAACAATTAATAAAATAACAATACAATCAGCAGTGGATTGGCGCAAGTGAAGAATTGAGCGAACTGGACTATTATTTCTTCCACAGGATCATCAAATTTGGAAAAGATTGTTCAGTAGAACTGGTAGTGATAGGAATGGTGGCAATATTTTCAGTAAGGAATGTGAGTCTATTATTTTCCCCAAGTCTAAGTCCACAAAAAATGGTTTCATATGAAACGAAAGTATAAACATTGTTTTCAATATCCACTGAAAGGAACCAGATGACTAAAATTCGACAAAGTTGAAATTCAAATGCATTTGGTCGATAAAATCATCGAGAAAGAGAAATCCAACTGCACTTTGAAAATACGTCTTTGGGCCTCTCGAATTTACATTCATTCTGTTTTGTATGGATGTTATATATGGAATTTTAACGTCTTCTTCCATGAATGCAAGAAAATTTTGTTAGAAATTGATAATAGACCATATAAAGGAGAAGTATAAGTATGTTGAAATTGAACAAACGGGTAACATAGCTTTTCCAGAGGTATCTGAGTCTTAATCATCACTCAATTGCTCCAATGTTTCTATGATTGCTTTATAAATCTCTTTCATTCCCAATAACCAATCATAATTTTTTCACTCATCTTATAGCATATATAGGAATAACATTTTTCCACCTTGTTTCAGGAAATGAGATTCAATATTCCCTTTTGAAGCTTTGATTCTTTTAGCAGAATTCTTGAGAAAATTTCTCACTGATTCTTGAATATTGATTCTCTGTCAATAATCGAAACTTTGCTGTACTTTGCCAAGCTTTCGCTTCTAATGGGAATCTTCTTCAGGGCAGTGAAAATGGGAAAAAACAAAGAATTGAAAATATAAATCGATAATTTTCAATTCCTTGAAGAAGCTTCCCATTAGAAGCGAAGGCTTGGCAAAATAGAGCAGAGTTTTGATTTTTGAGAGAGAGACTGTATATATGTAATGATGTAATGTAGTCCGGGTTGAACCGCGTCTGTAGTTTTCATCTGTTCTACGTTTCGGTTGTTGCTTTGGAGCCATTTTCAAGAACCAATCTAAACTGAAGTTACATGACTCGACGACGGGGTCGTAATATAACTGACCCCAAGTCTCGTCACTGGCTTTGTTCAGTTCTAATCAGGGTTCACTTGGAACATTGAGTAATTATCGAAATACTTTATCTCTATTCTACAGATATGCAATCATTGAGAGACATAATTTAGATCATCCATTTATTTTCGTTTTGAAATATTTCGCAATAACCAAGTATAGAGACATAGAATAACTTGAAGGACTTGAATCCGATTAAAAAAAAATAGAATTACTCATCAATCACTGCAATGAATTATTTTTAGTCTCATTACATTAACAAATATAAACATGCAAAATATTATACATACATTAATTGACAATCGCCAGTAATATTTTTGAGTAATCTCCGGAAGTGTCGTTCTAAAAAGAAATGGAACAAATAAGAAGTTAGTATCTCAATTATTAGGGTTAGTAAGCAAATAGTAACGGTTAATTTACTTGTGTTGTTAGTTCTGAATAGTTTGAAATGAATTTCATTCGCTTATTTTCCACATTATTGGGAAAAGAAACGAAAAAAATTTAAAGGAAGGTGGGTTACTGCTTTGATGAAATAAGAATGAGATGATACATAAAACTTCAAATTTACTATACTAACCGATATCCTTTCCGCCAAACTTGTTTCATATTTAGCTTCGTATGCATTTTTGATTTCTTTTAAATCAATTTCTGATCTCGATACTATTATTCTTATCAATGTTTTGTCGGTAGTCCCTAGTCCAGACATAGCATCATGCAATCTCGTAGCCAAATAGGTAGTTCGATCTCTTAGACATGAAACCAACCCCAAAAAGGCATCTTTAGTGGTAACTGTTGGATTAGAAAAAATTGAAAAATGAAAAAATACTGTATAAATCACAAATTTACATACAGTGTGACCAGCCCACAAAATATAGGAATTTTTTTGAATAGATTCATTCGAAATTCAACTTTGGAATCATTCACTGTTGCGATCGAGAAATTTAAATTTTTTTTCAGAATATCGAAAAAAGTCATTTGAAAAAGTTTACCCAAATACAAAATCTGGTCAAATGCGATGCACCTGAGCGACGCATTTGTAAAAAAACACACATTCAATATGCCGCTAAACTTTCAAAGAAAACGTGCACACGTTGCACTCAGACTTAATTTGTAACAGTGGTGCAATTTGTAAAGAAAGAGAGAATCAAAGTCGTTATGCAGTTGATATGTTGCATAGGAACTGAAATTGTACTAATGAAAACTGTTTCAAATAACTTTTTTCGATATTCTGAGGAATTATCTCACTTTTGAATTTTTCAGAAAAAACTTAAAATTTGGCAGAAAATGCAAATCATATGATACCAACATTTCTATAGGGTTCATTTTTCATCTCGATCAAAGCAGAAATTGATGCCAAAGTCAAATTTCGATAAAGCTAATAATGAAAAAAAAATGATGTGGACTTTACTGGTCACACTGAATCTGTTGAAAATGTGAAATATCGCAATTGAATGAGTAGTGAGATCCTTAAAGTTTTGATTTACATGAACAAGAAGAAAGTCACAAATATTAAAGATACAAGAATGTCCCAGTTCTCTGTTTCAAATATTTCAGCAAATGCAATATCTCTACGATTGCAGAATTGTAGTAAACTTTCAACAGATTTGAACAGAGAAGTTTCATGACTTTTATAAAGAAGTCTAGATACTCCTGAAGAAACCAATCGTTCGTATGGGTGATATGTTCAGAAACATTTGCTCAATCATAATATGATGAAACAGGTCCACGAAAGCCTGACTCAACTCAATATTTTCTCAATATTTTCCCTCTTTTCGAGTCTTGTTCGAATCAGTCAGAGACATATCCACGTTCACTGCCTTCCTTTAGACGATGAGAAGAACAATATCAAAATTTGAACTGCAGAGAGTGCGAGTCCGACCATTTACTTACGGAAAACTGATTCTGCTGTTCAGGGCTGGCACCATAAGAGTTTTCGCGAGTGACATGATTTTAATTTTTAGATAAAATGGCTGAAATGATGAATCTATGGAATATTAAGTACTACATTACCGCGAAAAAGTGATTTCAAAAGAATGTTCCGGAAACAGGAAATGTGAAGTGGATAACTCACAACTTTCTAGGTGACAATATTGAGCGGTGTGGTGCTGCATTATCAGCTTCCAAAAAAGAAAAATCTCTTGAGGATATTTGTCAAATTCAGGTTCTCAAAACAGAATAGGTGAAGAGCTATACATTACGTAGTTCACTGTTTCTTGCCCTGTTGCTAATGGTGGTAAAAATAATTCAACAGCTTATTTCACGGATTCATGAAAGCTGAATAATTGCGGCAACCTGGTTGATTTTCGATTGCTATTGAAGCACTATACTGTTCACAGATAGAAAAAAACCATAGTACATGGGGACAATTACGCAAAGGAGAAGTCACTTTGAACGTACACGCCACGTAATGTAAGCGTGTATATATGTGAGCTGGCTTGGTTTGGTAAATAACAGCAAAACTTGACAAAAAATCGACATTTGAGAAGTAATGCGATATACATATATAGAGAATACCATTTTCATTGCTGTTGAGGGATATGGCATTGATCCTTGACTTATGATTCCATTCCGGCACAGACGTTAAAGCGGCTTACAATAAACTGTTGGAAAAGATATACTTAATCAAGTATTTTGGGCAGCTGAAATGGCGCTCTACTAAACTGAAATATGGTAGTCGTGTGACATTGGCTGATGTTCCAGATCTTTCACAACATTGCCAAGATCTTACAGGATCTAGATTTTGAAGGCAATGATGCAGTAAGATAGATAGACATAGTTGAAGACATAGTACTTGCCCACGGTAGGGAAGTGTGGGATAACTGTGTGAACTGCAGGTCTGAAGTTTTTGAAAAATGAAAGACTGCCTGCTAATTTCTGTTTAGATATTCTTTCTGAATGAAGCAATTGCTTTGATTCAAAATAGTTGCCTTTCCTTCTGCCTTATGCTCAAACGCATTTACGCATGTGACTCAATATCTCGTCAATATTCAATATATAATTAATCTTTTTGAATATTAAAATTGTACCCACATTAAAAAAAATCGGAATACCTGAAAATTCGTTGTCTATTGCTTCTTCTATGGAATGGCCTGCAATCACCTCGTACTGCTCAAAAATTAGTTTTGCTTGTTCTCTGCTTCTCGTACAAAGGATAGAATTGAAAATACTTTCTTCTGTACCTAAATATCCCTCTCCAGCGTCGTAAATTGCTTGAGCATCTATTATGGCAGCACCCTTGTCAACCGAGTAGGAATCATCTCTGTTACCCTGAATTCATCACAAATAACTGATATTAACGGAGCGAAAACTTCTCTTCAATCACAGAATCGATAATTTTGTATACATTTTCGTGAAAAATGTTTTCATCACTAGAAATCCACATCAAATTAATAGATTCCTGATGATGCAGTGATAAAATATCATTGCATGAGAACTCAGTTCTAGTGATGACGAGTAAATGATGAAAATGGAGTAAATGATGATTCTTATTTCAAATACCATATATACAGTTTGTCACAATGAGTTGGAACCATATTGATAACATTTTTAGTGGTGATTTTAGAATAACAGAACTGAAACCTAAAATGCAACCATCAGTTATCAAATTATTTCTGCTCAAGAGTAAAAGTACCTTCATTTCTACCAATATCGAAAACTGTTTCGACAGAAAACTGATCAGAATTAGAAATCACGTTCAAATATGCTATTGCATCAAATTTTTGATGAGAAATCAGATTTCGCTATTTTTACCAATATTTCTACTTTATAAATTGATTATTATATATTTTATTGCTTACGATTTTTGACGTTCACTATCAATCATTTCTTGACAATGGATCCTGAATTACATGTTACAGTTGAATTTTCAATGTTATTGTAGAGACAAGTTATGAGAAATTAAAAGTACTATACTCAGAGCAAAATTTATATTTGCTAAAATAATTTGATAACCGATGATTGCACTTTAAGTTCCAGTCCTCGTAAAACTTTTCACGAAGAATGATTTTTTCCTGAAATTATTGAAAACATGTTTACCAAAGGATTCCGAATTACTGAAACATACTGCATAAGATATGGTTAAGATATGCTATCGTTAAGAATCATTGCATCAGGAGCATTGTGATGAGCTATAAATAATGTTTCAGTACAATTTTGGTGGGATTTTCTATTCAACATAAATATTCTGTTGTCCTCATCATGAATTAAAACTATTTTACTAAGAATCATGATTTTCGGAAAGCAGTAGTAGTTTATACAGCTTATATCTTCATGTATAACGTTATATAAGGTAATTATTCAATTCAATCTTACTGGATCAGAAAGAAGAGTATTATAATAAAAAAGACTATGTCATGTTGAATTCTTATCGAAGGGTTAGGAGTACGATAATTTACTTACCGTTGAGAGAGACACCAACAATCTTTTTAACGTTCCTGATTCATCAGATTTGATATCTTCTTCAAGGGAGGATTCGTATACTGCAAATTATAAGTTGAACATACATCAAGCAGAATTAAAACTCATTCCATAGGATTGAGAACATTTTTGGATATTAAGCCATCGAAATATCATACTACAGTCCAAATAGGATTCCTATTGTTAATTATATGGTAATATTAAAATTTTAGGACAAATTGGTCAAAGTGTAACGGAGACATATTCAAAAATTATTACAAAAAATCCCATTGCAAATGATTTTTGAAATGTTCAAAACATTTCTCTATAAAAACTAAAAACTACTTATAACGTCTCTACTGAATTCTGTTACTCATATAAGAAAATTTGGTATGAAATATGGATTGTTTTGCAGCTGAATATACTACACCCTATTTCTTTATCGAACCATTCGTTCCATATGATTTTTTCCTAATGTGAATCAAAGTATAGATTCTACAACATGTTCAAAAAACCACTAGTGTGAAAAATATCATAAAATCGTTGATTTCTTTAACCACCTACCATCGCTAACTTTAGACCAATTATGTTTTCTGTAATATAATGTAAAAAAAATAATGGCAGATGCAAAAAGTTGTTCATAGAAACACACCCTTCTCCACGGATTTACGAATATCTGATTTATTTCCTCAGACGGTAGATATATGTTAAGATAAATTACTTGATTGCAATGATTTTCTCGTATTCTAGTATACGCGTATGATTGGTAGATGTCGACTGTTTTGTAGTTCACATGTGGTATGAATACATTGTAGAATAAAGAAGAAAAATAATATATTCGGTATAAATAACACTACGAGATAAAACACTCTCTCTATTTCCGATGTCATTGTTATGTTATCAGAAGTAAGATAGCATGTATTGAATATTGGAAACATTTGAATATAGATTATAGAAATCTGAAACTAGAATAAAAGTGGAAGTTTGAAGAAAATGGTGGCAAACGATAGTTTTGATGTTGAGTTGCTGAATAGTGGAAATTACCATATATGGAAATTTAGAGTACAGACATTGCTGGAAGAGAAAAAAAATTAGTAGTTTTATAACGACAGGGTACAAAGAAACCGATTATACTGATGACAATGAGATGCAGGAAGCTAAACAGAAGGACAACAAGTGTAGGAGCCTAATAGTACAATGTTTGGATGACATGCAGATTGAAATAGTGCAAGAAAAATCCATAGCTTTTGACATGCGGAAAAGTTTCGAAGATAGATATGAAAAAAAAGGTATTACAGAACAGTTAGTACTTCGGAAGTCACTTATATCTATGAAACAAAGTGATATAATAAACAACCTAGAAGGACTTTTTGCAGAATTTGATTTAATTATCCGACAACTGAAAGTTACTGGAGCATACTTAGAAGATCAGGACATAGTTTATTGTTAGCAATGCCCAAGTGTTTGGAAACAGGTGTGAGTATTTTGGAAAATAATTTTGTTCAGAATGCAAATTGATACAGTTGCTTGAAATGTGGTAAGAAAGGCTATTTTGCAGAACAGAGGCGGCAACATGAACAATTACGATCATAAACAGTTCAGGGGAAATTCTACACATGTTTGAGGTGGTTTTAGACGTAACAACGGAGGGTTTCATGGAAAAGGCAATAGAAGTGTACCATTAGCTCATTATGTTGAAAAAACAGGAAGTTATAATATAGGTTACGAGACTAGCTACGGTCTCAGGAAAGTTCAAGCTATATGACTAACACAGAGATTTGTAAAAAGGTTAGTGACAATATTATAATTGAATTTTGTATTGACTCTGGATGTACTGATCATTTAGTCCACGATGAAATTTATATTTCTGACCAGATGATGTTAGAAGAAGTGCCAATAAAAATTGCAGTTGCAAATATTAATAATTTCTGGAAGTCATAGGTGTAGGAAATATTGATGTTATCAGTGATGTATATGGAAAAGGCGTGAATTGTACTATAAAGATTATATTTTATGTTTCTAGTTCGAGAAAAAATCTGCTACCTGTGAAAAGGCTGAAAATGGCCAATGTTAGAGTGAGTTTTCAACATGGTAAAGTTTTTCTTTTTAGTGGAAGAGATTAAATAGAAAGGGGTTGTCGAAATGATTTATATGAAATCATATTCAAGGTAGTAAATAATGAAAGCTTGAATACTGAAATGGAAAATGATCTTGATAAAATAACGATATGTATGTTTCAGAACGAAAAATCTCTCGGAAGCGTTGCTACACGTGAAAATCGTGGAAAAACCAACATTTCTGAAATTCTTTATTCTCTTAATTACCAATAAATGTTGAGGAAAAAATGAGTAAGTAGAAACCTCGCTTTTCAAAATGTTGAGTATTCAAATTTGATATGTTGAAATGAAGTTTCATGCTAAAATCATGACGAGAGGAATAATGTTTATTTACTTTTACCTTCCTGTATATTCTGATTGATTTTATCTATTGTTGGAGGATGAACGATGTTATTATTTTTATTTTTTACCGAAATGGTTGTGCCGGTCGGACCCTGTCCCCGAACCCCCGATACTAACCATTGCCAACTCCACAGTGTGAGGTAAGCAATAATTAGCTCCAATAATCATGACATCCTTCTTCATTTTTCTGACCATGATTTCTGCCATATTTTGGCAAACTACTATAATCTTGAGATTCTGGAGTAGGAAAGGCTAGGACACCCAACAATAAAAACAACAGTTTGGTGAACAGTATGGTTTGGATAGACTTTGCAAAGTTCTAAGATATTTCATCAGTTCATAATTTTTTTTAACCTAAGTCTGCGCTGGTCAAACCCTATCCTCCGAAGCCCGGATACATTCAGGGGGGCGTGATAATATTATCAACCAACAACCAGTAGGTGATCATTGGGTTCGAGAATCATGTGCCCTGAGTAAACGCAGTGAGCTAAGAATGACAGCCTACTGCATTTGTCCGGCTAAGATTTCTGATTCAGTGCGGCAAGCCAGCATGATTTTGAGATTCAAGAGTAGATAGGGCATCATTCCACTAAGGACTCCAGAATAATCAGAACAGTCATCTTGTTTGTTCTGATTATTTTGGATAGGGTCTGCGGAGTTTGAAGAGAAAATCTCGATATTTTATCCGCTTTGAAGTTATAACTTCTTATGGAAGGGTAAACCGATTAGCACTGTAACACGTAACGGCGCCAGTGTGCCTGGTTTCACTTTCCTCACTCTAACCCACAGCGCTATCCGTATTTCGGACAAACGATTCTCTCTCCTCACATCGCATGACTCAGTGTTCAGAGTGCGATCGGCGTATAAAATTGATAGTGAGCATATAACGTAAAACTATAAATTTTTATGAAACAAGCAGATGATGATCCTCGGAATATTACAGAATCTCCTAACGAAAGGTTTAATCTAATATATAAAATTCTCGTGTCACAGTGTTAGTTGCCATACTCCTCAGAAACGGCTTGACCGATTTTCATGAAATTTCATGTACAGGTAGGTTTGAGAATGAGTTTTAATCTATTTTTTATACCCCAAGTGATAAGGGTGTTGGTTTTTATTTTTTATGATGTGGCATTGAAAAATACATGTTAGTCAATCAACAGGTACCCACTTTTTTATTTAAAAAATACACTAACTAAAAAATATGCCAACTGCACTAAGTACGGAATGGCTTTGAGGATCGAATTCTGTTACCTATGAAGAAATTTTGCAAAACTAAAACAACCGTCAACGACGTCTGCCCTCGCGCGTCTGCACGTGTTCGGGTCGCATCTCGGCGATGGCACTTCATTGCTCAGACCGCTCCTCTACTCCCACGCAACGTCCCCCGTTGTCTTACAGTAGAACGCGACGCCTAATAGCTTACTGCGTTGCGTCAAGTTAATCCTATCATGATAACTTATAAACGATTTGTCCAAATTACTTGGTGTAAAAGACAAAGTTTATCTATATTAAATACTTAAAATGACAATTGTATCAATTTTTATAAGAACGTGGCAGATATTCTAAAATGTGCATTGTAAGGAAGTTTCCAATTTAATTGTATTCATGACTCAGTATTTTGCATATAGTGGCTACCACATAAGAGGTAGATATATGCTATCGCGGATAAACAATCTTACAGTACATTATCTTCATCTAAATCCAATGGTATAGGCAGCGCACGCCAAGATAGCTCTCAAGGAGTAAGAATTTTTCCGACTTACTTAATACTTATCCTTATATTATGACCAAAATTACACAAAACTTTTGTAAATAGTAGCCTATATGTTACTCTGATGTATATATGTAAAGTTTCATCTAAATCCGTTCAGTCATTATATACTATATACTCGTATAATTAAATTCGTATTTTATTCCTGTGAAAGATGAACCACCGAAGAGGGGTTGAATCAGGAAAACACTTTTTTCTCACATGACAAAATAGTAATGAACGATCAGATTATATTAGTATTAAAAATGATTGTGATGTATTCGATAAATACATCAACCATCATTTTCAATATAGAGTTGAATACTATAGGAAATTAAAAAATGACGTAATTTGATCAAAAACATAAAAAATTAACAGATTCGAAGATTATTGAATGAATTATTTATTAATTTTGATGTCTGAAGTAAAAATAACACTTCATTCAAATACCCTCTAATAATGGACTACTTTGATAGTCCGTATGTGAGATACAATAAAAATCAAGAACTAAAACAATAAAAAATATACCTAAATGCCAAATGTATCAGAAGTTATTATGAATTCACTCGAAATACTGCAACGTTATAAAATTTCGTCATTGCCCGGAACTTGAGAAAATTAGCTGAGACTATTAATCTTACGACATCTAAGTACTTAAATGTCTAAGCGATGAGTCATAGTCTCCAATGATTCATAGTCTCCAGTGATCAAGGAATTATTGTAAACATTGTGTTACTTCAGGCGGGAAGGTTTATCAATTTCGAACGATTTGACTTGGTGATTTTCTGATTATTTCGCTGTCTCATGCGATAAAAAAAGTTCTGTCTCGGATGACAGAATTTCGATATTATTCAAAAGTAACTTTAATAAGACACAGCTGCACTGAAGCGAGAAGAGTCTATACCTGCTATAAATAACGGTCTTGCACACGGAAGAAAATATTGAAGAGGAGATGGAATGAGGAGAGGAAGAGGAGAATAAAAATGGAGTACAATATTGTGTGAAACAAGACTCTTGTACTCCCTGGACAAAGTTTTTATTACAGTCATATCTGTAATAAAAAGAGTACTGGTCATAATAGCGCCAAGTTTGGAAGTTGGGTCCAAAATTAAGAAGAAGAAGAAGAACATTAATAAGAGTCTGATGATGAGCTACTCTATTGTTTCTTCAAAAGTTGAGTAATGCCACGAGACCTCAGAATTTCAAAAATACATTTTTATTTCTTATAAATGTCCATCTTTTCATTTATTTCTTTGAAGGAAATAATCTAAATAAACCGACACCTTCAGTGGTAATTTTTCACATACAGATAAAAGGTATGTTTTCAACTCTGTATTTGATCAAAGTTGCAAATATGAGGCTGCATTGAAATAAAAGAAATCAAATTCTAGTTGAGATATTTAGTTGGCCCTTAATATATGTA